>JANHFT010002016.1:81436-94410 GCA_032467955.1 Pseudoxenodon macrops
AAATACTACCTCTGGCTGGCCCGAGAGTGGGGTGGGAATGGAGATTTTGCAGTATCCTTCCCCTGCCACACCCACCAAGCCACGCCCACCAAGCCACACCACACCCACGAAGCCATGTCCACAAAACCGATAATAAAAACATTTGGATTTCACCACTGCCTTTATGGTATAAGGCAGGGGTGTCAAACTGAAGGCCCGTGGGCTGGATCCAGTGCTTAAATCTGGCCCATGGGCCAGCCTGGAAATAGCAAAGGACTGGCCTGCGGTATATCAGGCAGACAAAACAGGGCATGTGCCCCCACCCCACCCTGTTTTGGTTGGCAAAATGCTGCAGGAGGCATCTGTCCCATCTCCCTCCACCCTGGCCCGGCCCGCGGAGAACTATAATGCTGATCCGGGCCTTGAAGAAATCCAGTTTTGACAACCCTGGTATAAGGTCTGGTTATTTGAGAAACCCTCTACCCATCCTTTATGATTCAGCAGAAGGGGTACCCTTTTAAGTCACCTTACTGGGGCCTCAGAGGTGTGGCCTTCTCTGTGGCAGTGCCTGCCCTGTGAGATATCATCCCCCACAAGGCTTGGTTGCATTTGTCACCCTGATGATTTTCTGAAAGACACTGAAAACCTGGTTATTTTTCCTCAGGCAGGTACGTGAGCCATTCAACAGTTTTTATCCCCAATTTATTTTACTGCTCTGACTTCTTATTGGGATGTTCACATTCCGAAGTTCTAAATTTGCTCATTCTTACCTTTCCAAGTGAATTAAACAAAAAATGATTCCATGATTCCATGCAAGAGCAGAAACAAAAACTGATATTATATTGCCTGCAGAATATAGTACGGATAGCTTTCAATTGATGAGCACTACTGATTGATTGATTGATTCAATGTATTGGGCACCCATCTTACCATAGGGTAACTGTGGGTGGCTTACAGTCATAAAAAGATAGCTATGTATATACATTAAAACATAAATAAGATAAAACCAAACATTAAAATCTTAAGGACACATGGGGAAGGCGGGGTGGAGTGAAGGGAGGTGCGATCTGTTGCTACTTCACCAACCACCTCCACAATTGAGCACATTTCTGTTGTTAAGCAAGACAACTGTTAAGTGAGTTTTGCCCTCTCATGCCACAGTTGTTAAGTGAATCACTGCACTTGTCAAGTTAGTAACAAGGTTGTTAAGTGAATCTGGCTTCCCCAATGACTTTGCTTCTTAAAAAGTTGCAAACAGAAAGTTGTCTGCATTGAGTACTTTTCACTTCGCTGCAAGTTATATTTTGCATTGCCAATACACAGCAGTGATGTATCTGGAATGAATGGGACCTAACAGCATAGATCTGCTGTTGAAATACTCTCAATATCCTTTGCTACAGAGGGGATATTTGAAAGCTGTTCTTGACATACAACCTCAATTGGGACTAAAAATTTGATTGTAAGTAGATGCAGTTGTAAGTCAAGGAACCCATTTGTCTGAATCTCATTTAAAGTTGCCAATTGTTTGACCATTCTGACACACGGTCAAGGTCTTTTTGAAGGGTAGCAGCATTGTCAGTGGTGTTAAATAGTTTTACATCATCAGCGAAGAGAACGTAGTTGCTTATATGATCGCAAAAGTCATTTATGTAAAGCTAAAGAGTGTTGGTCAGAAAACGCTGCCTTGGGGGACACCGGTTAACAGGTGCAGGATTTGATAGGGCACTATTTTGACCACCTGTTTGACAGGAACGCAGCTATCCAATTATGCAGAGGTCCAGAGCAGGGGTAGGTTGTAACTTACCTCGCTGCTGGTTTGCTGCCTCCCATGCCTCGTGGGCACTCACGCATCTCGTGGGAGTATGCATACGCAGTAGAAAAAAAATCCCAAAAGTAAAAGGCCGAAAACAAGATGGTGATGCATGCGCAGTCCTGGAAACTTGGCTTCTGTGCATACGCAAAAGAAAAAAAAACCAGAAAAAATTCCTCCCCAATTTTTTTTTTTTAAATGCCGGCATCCACCGACACGAAAACAGCTCTGTGATGTCACCAGCGGCTTACTACCTACTCTATAGAACTGGTTCAAAACCGGTAGGAACCCACCTCTGGTCCAGAGATGCCATAAGATTTTAGTCTTAGAAGTAGTTTGTCGTGTACCACTGAATAAAAGACTTTACAGAAGTCTATATAAATTGCATCTATTGCTTTGCCCTGATCAAATTGTGTAGTCCATACATTTTTGCAATGTAGGAGTTGCAGATTACAGGATTATTTTTTTCTGAAATCAAATTATGTTAAGAGAGTAGGTTGTTTATCTCTAAGTGGAGGGTAAGGGATTGGTTTATGATTGATTCCATAACTTTGCAGGTGACGCAACATAAAGAGATTGGTCTGTAATTTTCAACTAGGCTGCGGTCTCCCTTTTTGCAGATGGGATGACTGTGGCTAGTGACAGTTGGGCTGATCCTAAAAGATTTTTCATTGGAATGATATTCCATCCAGTTGTCTGAAGGGCTGAGCGTGCACTTTCATTCTTTGAAAGAATGGTTAAATTGTGGGAGCAAAGTTCAATGCCCAGAATATTTGTCTATGTGGGGTCCTTGGTGCTCTCTGGTGTTTTCTTACAGATGTTTCATTACCCAAGTTAGGTAACATCGTCAATGCTCTGCAAGAAAACAAACCCAGAAAGCACCAAGGACTCCTCATTTCAACCTTGAGCTACAAATATTCTCCTTTATCGAATTGCATCTTAATTTGGTTTCTAATTTTCGGTACTGATCTAATGCACTGTTTATTGCTTAGAGTTTGTTAGAGATTTGTAGCATGTTATCCAAGTATATTCCATTTGAAGTTCTATAGGGATAATTATCTGCACCTCTGTTGTTTTTTTTTTACATGTGCTATACTTAACTTTCTTACATATTAGAAATATTACATAAAGCTAAGAGAAGATGTCATCTTGTAATAACAAAATAATTGACTCTAAACATTTGAATCCATTTTTGATGTCACAACTGTAAACAGGTCATTCAGGCATGTCTGCCCTGAAAATTAAGCATTTATTAAACATTCAGAATGAAAGCAGAGCACAAACAAGAAAACCACTTTGCGAGTCAGTCATAAATACAGTCCATTTATTTAAAAATATTGGTAGTCAATATTAATAGCTTATTTCAAATGGGAAAAAAAAATACTTTCCCCTCGTTACATCTAAATGTGCTTCCACTGCAGTATGCTGACAAGGGATTCTGGGAGTTGTAGTACCAACACATTTGAAGATACAAGGACTGGGGAAGACTTGCATACAATACAGGTGGTCAACATAAGACAGAAGAACATCGGATTTCTGGGGACAAACTGCTAAACTATAATTAAATGCCTAGTGTCAGTATCCTGTAGTGCCAATATAGGACTGCTATGTTTTCTTGTTTTACAAACAAAATTCTATGAAGCTGTAGAAGGGGCTTCTTATATAATACTCATAATAGAGTGGAACTTTTTCATACTTTGGACTTGTCTACTGCCATTCGCTCTGAAACAACCTTTCTAGTAAGCAATGGAGAGATGGTTTAGGAAATGCCACCAACCAAATCAGTCTTAAAAGAGTCCAAAATTGTTTGAAAAACTCCGTGAAATTCATATCTGTTTGAAGGCAAATCAGAAGGTTTGGAATTCTCTGCATTCCTATTCTCCAAACAAGAAACGAGAAAATACACCAGTTCTGGAGTTAACATATTTCTGTTCCCATCTGTTCCTCAGTTTTAGCCCTGTAACATTGCTCTAGCTAGACTGGACTTTGGAATGGGTGTTTCAGTGGTCATAGATTGACCTTCCCCGTCTGAACTTGACTTACTCTGTAAACAGAGTTTTTACCTGCCCATGCAAGCAAATAGCAAACAGTTGTTTGCATTAACGAGATCAGGCGGCATTGAAAGGTTTTTGCTTTTCAGTGGAATTACGGTTTTGTTTGTACAGGTAGCGTACTGTAAAAACACCTGGATATATAGAACAGAAACTCACCAGAAGAAAATATGGCCTAAAAACTGATCTCAAAACAAACAACATGTATATAACATACAAAAGCCAGAAAGGCAAAGCACAGAAAGAAAATACTAAAGAATAGTTTTGTATGCGTGTAAACACTTGCATAGCTTTTTGACTGATTTCCGAGCTTGTCACATAGAAGTATTTTCAGTAAAAAAATAAAATAAAATAAAAAGCTCTTCAATAAACTTTTACAAAGTCCAAAGTTTTTTTCCAATACAAAAAGCTATGCAGCTTAATTAGGCCATATGCACAATTCATGCACAGGTTTTTTTTCCAAAACAATTCACATTTCAGGAACATATTCTTACACGAAGAGACCATTCATTCGAATCTTACTAGAATGGTTTCATTTACATGAACTAAAATATAAATAGGTACTTTAGAAATACTTTCAAGTGTAACTGCCATACTAAACAAATATTTAAAAGTATACTGTACATTCAGTTCATAACTACTTCTTTAACGAAGTATTCAGCATTTCAGAATAACCAATTTTGTATATCAGGTTAATAGACTGATTTTTAAAAAACTACAGTGGAAATCAGTGAACCTGCAGTATTTTAAAAATTTCATTGTTTTGAATGAGAGAGTCTCTTGCAACAGCCTCGGTATGATTTGAAGCTTAAGGATAGCTACCTCATTGATGTAGCTGCTTTCATTTTAATGGGGCTTTTAATAAAACATATTTTCCAATTAAAGGAATGTATTCTCCTTTAGGATATTAAATGTACACATATTCTGAATCTTTCCTTTCCCCCCACTAAAATGTAGACATTTTAGATTTGCTGAAGCACAGAAAGACCATGAATGTATTGAATGCAAATATTAAATTGCTGATGAAAGCAGCCGTGTTATGATGATGTGCCAAAGTTGACTGGTACAAGACACCCTGCTATGAAAAAGCCCATTTGGGAACCAATAGGACAATTTCCTTTATTCTTCCCAGTGCCATTGGAGATGTAGGGCGATTTTACTATTTAAAACAAATTCTGACTTTTGAGCTGATCATTATAATGGCTAGGTTCACACACCTCTCTTAAGTTATGGCTTGCTTCACCATGGCTTACTGAATAAACCACAATTGGTTTAATTTAAGCAACACAAAAAAAAAGCACGCCACAGTTTATAAGCCAGAGTGACTGAATTCATACAGCACCCTACCCTAAAACCAAATATATTACATCTCCGCAGAGTTTCTATAACCTCAGCATTCCCCAGATATGCGGGCCTTCATTCCAAGAATATTCCTTAGATCTCCAGGAGTCCACATATTTAAGAAAAGCCAGAATTGTGGAAGACTAGATCAGTGCAATATGTCCATTTAGTATCTGAATTCAAATTAGCGCATTTACAGAAAGCTAGTCAGGTTTCCAGTCCCTACTTTTATGAGCTATCAACCAACAAGTCAGCTAGTAGGTAGTTGCCATCTACATCTGCTGAGTTCCTCATAGTTCTGATTCTTTCTCATACTCGTGCAGATAATATTCATCATCTGTGGTGGTGTCAGAGTCAGAGTCAGAGTCAGAATCAGAAGAATAGGCAGAGACTTCTTTGTGGAAATCAAAAGGTTCATTTGGGAACTGTTCCTCTGTAGCGCTCGATTTCAACAGCTCCAACCCACGAAAGGCGTATCCATCTTCCCTTTTAATAGACCTGGAGTTCTTTAGCAGACATGGATTCCACAACCGCCCTTCCGTGAGTGACCTCTTTATGTTATCTAAGAAAGTCTGCTGTTGTTCTTTCCCAAAAATACCAAATTCAATGGAGGGGTACATGATACGTCGCGAGCCAATGTTCCTATTGTTCTCGTTGTATGTGTCCCAGTTCTCATTTTCATCACAGGACAACAGTTCAGAATAGGACTTAAACTTCCGATTATATCCGGGCTGTGTCAGGTTGTTTTTGGGGGGCAAATAATCATGGAGTTTTTGTGTATAGGAATTTTCAGAAAAATGTCGTTCGCGCTGGGTTTTGCTGAGATTCAGAACTGGCTTGGCAGGGGATTGGTTTACATTTTTAAAGATGCCTGACTGCTCATTATCTTGATAATCATCACGTTCTGCTTGAGAAGTCAACTTTTGCAGTGGACAAATATTTGCCTTTGAATTATTTTTAATGTATGCATGTTTATCAGATAAAAGTGGAAAAGATGAAAGCTCACCAACTTTGCAGTGACCACTTTTGGGGGGGTAAGTATCCATTCCTGTGCATTTGGAGAAAATTAGATGGTTGTTATTTTCTAAAACTTTGCTACCTGTCTGCAAATGGTTGTTTAGCACAGGCATAATTGATTTTGAAAACAAGATGCTGGAATTTTGGATGGCCTTTATATTTTTATCGCTTTGCCCAGAATGTTCTCTTTTCTGGTTGCACAAGTTTGTCAAAGGCCTCCTATCTTCATTAGCTTGCGATTTCTTAGTTTCCGCTTTACTCAGTCTTGGAATATCAAATTCACCAGGTAGAGAATTAGAAACCTGATTCTGATTCTCATTCCCTGTTTGTTGGGAGTCGTCGGGCGAAATCAAGAGGGGATAGTGACTGCTCTTCTGTAACGGAAGCGCATCGTTTTGTGAAAATATGCAACTGACGTGTGGCTTGGCACTCGAGCTTTTCTTATTAGAAAACTTTCGACTTGTTCTGCACATGGCTGCCAGTTTGTTTTTAACTGAAGACCTATTTTTCCTTTTTTCTATGTCATTAATTTTGTTTTTAAGGCCATCCAGCGCAAGCTTACTTTCAGGTAGTAAATGCTCAGGCAAGTCCTGTGTAGGACCTGGATGCTGATCTTTAGAGCCAAGGTTCTCATTGTCCACGGAGGCTCTTTCAGACCTCTGTAAATTTGTGCCCACTTTGTGGAGGGCAGGATTTGGAGGCACCTCTTGCTGTTGGAGCTTTGAACATTGTACCGCGTTCCCTTTGGGATGGATAACCGCGTTAGCTGGAAAAGCAGCATCCCCTGGCACTGTAAAATTCTGGGGACCTGAATGCATCTTGGTTGTTGAAATGGACGTTTCATTTCGGACACCTTCATTTCTCGGTGGAAACCGATGTCCCCTTTCAGAAATAATGCGACATATATAACGGGCCCTTTCTTTGATCTCTGCAGCGTTTCTAATTTTTTCTTTAGTGGCATTTACTCGTGTGCCGGCTTCTGGATACGCAGTGGGCTTTCCGTCCTGGAGAACGTCAATGAAATTGGAGGGAGGAATGCTTGCTGATGCTTCAACAGATGGCTGACTACAACCAGGACTCCCTTTTTGGCCATTTATTGCAGAAGAAACTGCAGAAATATTCCCCAAAGAGATACTTTTGGAATTCAATGAGTTAAGATGTAAGCTTTTATTAAGTTTTGGCGTCTCTGCCCACGGAGAAGCGTGCCTGCCAACGTGCAGGTTGGACAAAATATTGGTGTTAACCGTTTCAATCTCTTTTCTGCTGGGTTTGGGGCCATCCACAGGTAGCCTATTGGAAATTGCAACTCCCGGCGCTTCTGTTCCTGATACAACTATTTCTTTTTTATTATTCATTGAACCATGTGCTTGAGAAATACCTGCTGTTCCCACAGCAGTGGGACTTGAAACTTGGAGGTCTTTAACAGGATTGCCTGTATTTTTTGAATCCTGTTGTATATCAGGAGCAGGCATTTTGTTAGGGGAAATAAGTTTCTCTCCTTTTTCCAAGCTGGATGGAAAAGCTACAGTTGTCATACCGACACGAACTTCATACTGCTTTTGAGGGGTCTCGGATTTTTCTGGGGACGAGGATGAATCTGCCTTTTGGGCATCTCTTAGGAAGACATCGCCCAAAGTTTTTGAATGTTTCGGTGGTAAAGAATAATACACCGAAATCAGTTCGTGGTATTTTACATTATCTTCATCTATGCTTACTGTCAATGTGCTGGTAGTTTTATATTGCTTTAAAGGGTTTTCGGCTTCCTCCTTTTCAGGAGAAAGAAAAATCGCTTTCTCCGGACCAAGCATCTCATCTCTTTTCTTCCGCTTGCTGCCAATTATATCAGGACTCCCTGATAGGCAGTTAGGAGTTTGAATTAAATGCATGTGATACTTTTTAATTTGTTTATTTTTTTCTTCAGCCATTTCTTTGGACGATATGTTTAAGGACGAGCAGGATGAGCTGAACAAAAACCTCTTATCTCCCTTATTTAAATAAATATTCCCAAGTCTGTTTGCTACATGGGTTTCTATGTTATCCTCCCCCATCCTCTTATTTCTGACAGGAATTTTCCTAGTCGGGGGAGAGATGCGTCTTTTAAAGAGATCACTGCCATCAATACTAGCTGATTTTTGATATAATGTCTTAGGCGTTTTAGGAGATTTGAGAGGGCTGCTACTGGATGTGCCACAAATGCTATTGCTAGTCGGATATCTAACAAATCTATTTGGTTGATGCAGTGTTTCAGCATAAGAAAGTGGGAAGTCATAGTTTGGAAATAATTTGGGGTCTTCAGTGAAAACAGGGCTTAACATCTTGTCAAGGTTAAATGCTTTCAACGTTTCCAACTGGTGTTCCTCTTGAGGGTTACTTCGAAGAACTGACAGCTTGGAAGGATTAGCAATCAGGTGTGTTGGGCAAGCTTGCTTGACACCGTTGCTTTCAGTGCTGTTGTCTTCATTTCTTTGGCCATTATTCGCGTGAATATTTGATAAACAAATGTTTTCAATGCGTCTTGAGGAATTTGCCTTGGCTTGCCTTTTTGAATTTAATATAAAAGGTGGATGGAGGGATACACTCATAGGAAGGGTAGCTTGAGAAGAGACTGTAGGAGGGGACATCTGATATTCTGCGGGGTTATTCGTTTTTACTTGTCCAAACGCCTGGATGAACGTTGGCTTTTTCATGTCCATACTATCCGTTTTGCCTGACTGATCAGCACCATTCACCTCTTCCATGCCACGCATTTTAGAGTTTTTCTTGGTTTGAAAGGGTTTAACCAATGTCTTTGAAGGCGCTCGACCATCTCCACTTAAATGACTTGGCGCTGCATATTCAGTTGCGTTTTCCAAAGCAGCTAAGACATACGTTGGACTTTTCTGCATGCCTTTTGAACACTTGACAAACAATTTGTTAGTTCCTCTTCCTGGATGGTCCCTACTCTTTGTGTATTCTGAGGCACAGTCACGCATAGGTTCACTTTGCCATACGTCTTTTTTTCCCCCATAGTCACTTCGCCGGTCAATCCCGTGTTCAAAGTTTACATCGGGGACACGGTTAGCATCCCTGAAATACTGATGATTATGACGTCTAAAAAGATACTGGTCCGTTCTGCCAAAAGAAAGGTTGTTTGGGGACGGATTCATTTTACCACGAAATGATGGGTATCTGTAACACGGTTTTGAAACATTTTTCAATGGATGTAAGACATAATTCTCCCGATTGTCGAAACACAGAGGGTCTATACGTCTCTCGGTGAATAAAGGATGGCTCTTGTTTGGTATTACTTGCCTGTAATTAGTTTTTGACCTAAAAAATTTACATCTTGTATTTTCCTCTGGACAACAAGGATGTCTGTCCTCAAAGGCTGAGTTAAATTCTATTAATGACTGTGTTCTACGAAGTCTGTTTGGATGTAGTGAATGTTTGGAAGACTGTGGCATATTCCATACAATAGATGAAAGAGGAGTCCGTCTGGAATGATGCTGGAAGTTGACTTTTGTGAAGTCCATATTGTTTTCCAAATCATGCTGGAAGGTACCGGTGGAAAACTCGTCAGTAGCCATCAAAGACGAGCGCCTTGTAAGGCAAGACAAAGAGTAACTTCTGCCCATTCTGTTCTTGCACATGAAGTTCTTAGGACCAAATCCATTACTGTACGATCCTGATAGAAATGCCAACCTGTCTTCTGAAGAACGTCCAAGAGAACAAGTAGAAAACTCTCTCTTCAAAACAGAAGCTCTTTCATCATACAAATCCCCATATGTGTATTTTTCTGGGTGATGCTGCTTCGTATAGTTATCATAAAGCCTCCTTGGTGTGAAGAGAGTTTTGTATTTATCTCTGGCTCTTAATGTCCTTGTTCTATCTGGGAAAAACAAGTTCTGGTCATTTCTCTGTACTTCTCCGAGGAAACGTGGTTGCACAACAGTGGAATGATGATGGATTTCTGGTGCTGTACAGCCATAGTTAGTTGGAGTCCTTGTGTTCATAGTATCCTGAGATTGTTCTTTTGCCAGCTGGTTATCCAGACTGTCCAAAACTAGTGAACAGAAAAGAAGGAAGAAATTAATTTTATTTTTCAACATTGACATAGATCAACCTGCTGTGAGTTATTGTTCTACATGAAATAAAATCCCCTATGTATCTCTATTTTAATAGAGAATAGAGACGGCAGCATAACAACAGGTATACTTAAAAGTTTTTGATACATACTATCAGAGGCATTTCTTAAACACGCAATTTTCTCTCCCTCAATCATTCTAGGAGGCTTTTGTTCTTTTTATTGAAATGCAATTTTCTTACAATTTAAAACAAGTTAAAATCACAGAAAACATTACAAAATTAGTACGTTAGATTGCATGAATGTTGTTCCAAGTGTTACTGATTTTTCTTTAATCTGAATTTAAAACGAATGTGCTTGTTATGGCACATTCTGTTGAAAGCCGATTGCAGAATTCATAACTGAATTCGTTTGCATCCTTACCAGAGGTGGGTTCCTACCGGTTCTATAGAACCGTTAGTAACTCTGGGATGATGTCACGGAACCGGTCTCGGCGGTGTCTCCGTGGGCGCCGCCATCTTGGCTTTTGCTTCTGTGCATGCACAGAAGCTAGTTTTTTATTGCTGCGCTCGCTTCACACGCGCACACGCAGCACGACCCTGAGCAAACCGGCAGCAAAAATATCCACAACCCACCCCTGATCCTTACATACAATATACTTGGATAAATGAATGTATGCTTGCTTGCTGTCTGTTCCTTTGAGTGAAATATTACATCTAATTTCATTTCAAGAACATTTTCTAACTGCCAAGAATGTGGGGAGATTAATTTGCAAAGTATTTTCACCTTGGGGATACAAGGTGTAATTATTATTTTTTGTGCTGCATGTGTTAGCCTGCACCTACCATTCCTTAGTTCACTTAGGGGAAAAAGATAACCTTTTCCATATCAATTATTTAACTGAGGTACAAAAACAAACACTTTAAAGGAACAAAGGTCTAACTCTCCTACAGTGACTTGCTGTGGCCTCTGAAGCACCATCTAACCATACCACTGAAATTCAGCAATACTGCTAGTGACATTTTATGTGCTTTTCAGTGCAAATTAAGGATCAAGCTAGACATCATTTATCTATGACTGGGATTTAAAACATTTATTTTACCCCTTATGTTCAACCCCAAAATTGAAAAGAATGGGCCTATTCTGTGTACTCTGGTGAGGTCACCTTATCCCTAGCCATACTCTCTATGGCAGTGTTTCTCCACCTAGGCAACCTTAAGGTAGGTGGGCTTCAACCTCCATAATTCCCCAGCTTGCTTTGAGGTTTGAAGAAGCCCACATATCTTAAAGTTGTTAAGGTTGAGAAACATTGCGATACGGGCTCAAAATCTGAAAATATGAACACCCAAGTATTTTTTTTGTCTCTGCTCTGTGAGGGAAAAATAGGAATATTTGAATATTTTAACTTGGAGAAAAAGATTAAGGAGAAGTATCAGAAGGTTTAAAAAAACTCCTGGAGTTTCTGATCTTCTCCACTTGCTTTTAGGGAGTGCTTTTCTTGTCTTTACAGGAAAAGTGGGTAGTATTTATGTATTTATTTAGTCAAGCATATATAAGATTACAGAAAAAGTATAAATATGATTGTGAATACACGAAATGTATAAACATGGGTATGAATACATGAGATGGTTGCGAATACATGGGGACATTAGGACAGGGACAGTAGGCACGTTGGTGCTCTTATACACGCCCCTTATTATTAATATTATAAGAGTGCTGCACAGAATGTACTATGTAAATTAAATAGCAAGTAGATGAAGCTTTGAGGAACTATCATTCATTCGCCACTGGTTCAGCCTTATAATTCAGTACAGCCTTTTCAAACAACACTAATACAACTAATAGTATCTTGGTTGGTGGTGGGTTGTTTGGTAGTCTTCCTGGACAACGAGACCCAATTAACGTCCCCCATGCAACGACAGTAGTGCCACTGTAGCTATCCAAAGGACAAACTCAAAAATTTTGACGAGTGTCAGTTCTTGTTTGGGTAGATTGTGTTAACGCCTGAAGGGAAATAGGATGGCTATAGATACATTGGAAGGTAATAATCCTATTATGTGATTATCTAATTCATTTATTACTCCACTCAGAGGATCTTGGTGAAATTACAGGGCAGTCTGCCCCAGGCTATTGTCCTATACACACATTTACTTCAACTCCCAGAATTCTTGGAAAGCATTGCCAGTAGACTGACTGGGAACTGACATTTAGCACATTCAGAAAGCACCAGCTTAGGCCACAGTGGCATTAAAGGTGGTCCTTGTTTAATGTCCGCTTATTCAGCGACAGTTTGAACTGATAATGCTGCTGAACAAATGGCAATTGCGACTAGTTCTCACACTAAAGTGTCATAGTATCCCTGAAGTCACATGATCACAAATCAGGCAGTCAACACCAGCACACGATTATGTCATCACCATTTGCAACCTCCTTTGCAAGCTTCCTAAAATGAATGTGAAGCCAGCAGGAGATCACAATTGTATTATAAGTATTAAAAGTATCACATGACACCCTTGTTTAATGATCCACACTTAACAATGGCGAATAGAACAGAACAGATTAGAATAGAATAACAGAGTTGGAAAGGACCTTGGAGGTCTTCTAGTCCAACCCCCTGCTTAGGCAGGAAACCTTATACCACTTCAGACAAATGGTTATCTAACATCTTAAAAACTTCCAGTGTTGGAGCATTCACAACTTCTGGAGGCAAGTT
>JANHFT010002016.1:114546-129383 GCA_032467955.1 Pseudoxenodon macrops
CGCAGTGCGAGAAACTCGGCTTCTGCGCATGCGTGGAAGAAAAAAAATCCAGAACCCCCCCCCAAAAAAGATGGCAGTGCCCACAGAGCAGCAGAACTGACTCCGTGACATCACCAGCGGCCTACTACCTACTCAGTAGAACCGGTCCGAACCGGTAGGAACCCACTTCTGATACTGTCTAAAATCTTCTCTAAAAACAAACATTGGATATTTGAACACAGGTTTGTCAGATCAATAGGAAGCTTTGCCTTTTCTCTGAACTACTCAAAGTTTCTGCTACCGGTTCTCCAGAACCTGTCAGAACCTGCTGAATTTCATCTCTGGGATAGAGGTAATATTAATCTGGACCACACTCACTTCTGATATTTGAAAGCAATCAAAAATGTGTATATGTAATTTAATAAGTGATATCAAGGGTTAGTTCTTTATTTTAGAATTTGTCCTTCTTCCTATCCATAAAATCTTGACACATCTTGCTTGAAGAAGAGAGCTATAGTTTTTAGAAACTTTGTGATCACGTGAAATGGATTTCTCTCTCTCTAAAAGACAGTGCATTCATTCCTTTTCCTATATCACACTTCCAACACTACAGGTTATTTACCTTCCATTGCACATCCTAGTTTTTCTAAGTGTCTCAGTATGACACCATTAGGGAGACACACCTGCTCAATGCATCATAATTGCATCATATGGCTAAAATGAAACAGTATAATTCAAAAAACACAATACGTTGGGTGGAATTCATGCAAAGAATACTGTTAGTCTATATGTTTATCTGGAAATCACAGTGTAATTCTGTTTCTGTCTACCCAAACTTGTCCTTTTGGATAAAGTCCAGTGGAATAGAATATTTAAGTATATTCATTCCAGGAGTGTGTGTGTGTGCGTGTCAAGATGGTTGATGTACATAAAAAGAAAGTTTTGATTGTGTGGTTGCAGGAGCAATTCTGACTTTTGATAATAGACACACAGACACAGACCCAAATATCTCATGTCTGAAATTTGGTAGCATGGTTTTCTGATTTTGAAAAACAACAATAACAAATTTTGGCTGATGCACTCATCAGATAAAGATACAGGTAGTCCTCGACGTATGACCACAATTGAGGCCAACGTTTTTGTTGCTAAGTGAAACATGTGTTAAGTGAATTTTGCCCCAATTTACCACCTTTCATGCCACAGTTAAGCGAATCACTGCAGCTGTCTTCCCCATTGACTTTGCATGTAAGAAGATCACAAATTCCACACGATCCCAGAACACTGCAATCGACATAAATATGAACCAGTTGCCAACCATCCGAATTTTGATCAAGTGTCTATAGGGATACTGCAATGGTTGTAGGTGTGAAAAACGTTCATGTCACTTTTTTCAATGCCGTTGTAACTTTGAATGGTCACTAAACAAACTGTTGCAAGTCGAGGACTACCTGTACCTTCATGCTGCTGCCATATTTCCTGCAGCCACTGAAGAAAGAAAATACATTTTTTTAAAATGTGGCTAGAATAAATTGCCAATCTGTGTTTTAAGACTGCAGTTAAATAGGCCAGGATAAAACAGCAACCTTGCTCTAGTGAAGGGGTCAGCAACCTGTGGCTCTGGAGCCGCATGTGGCTCTTTCATCCCTCTGCTGCGGTTCTCTGTCACCGGTTGGTGCCACAATTTTGAGAGGAGCTTCTGGTTGGGGATGGGGGGAAGCACGGCGCGTCAGGAGGAGACTCTATGGCAAGGGGTGGGTTTTCTGGTTGGCTCTATAATTGATACGGCTTTCAGTTAGGACAGGTAGAGGAAAAAGGACGCCACGCTAGGAGGAGACTCTATGGTGGGGTAACCGGACTTCTGCTTGGCTCCAGAATTGAACAGGGGGCTTCTGGTTAGGACCTTTGTGGCTCTTTGAGTGTTTAAGGTTGCCGACATCTGCTCTAGCCTCATTATATGTCCGTTTCTCTATTTTCCACTCAGCCTAGTGTTGGAAAGTATTCCATTACTTGTTGGATGCCTAACTCTGCCCTGGGTGTGGCATAACCACACCTATCACTGCATGCTTGTGCTTCCAGGGACTCAGGCTCAACAACTCTTTCTTTTTATTCATCATTCTCTAATTTGAGATAGGTGCAAATGTTTCCTCGGAACAACATTCACTGCTCTGTTGCCTTTAGCTTGGGAATTAAATATTCCCTACTTTGCGATGTTTTCTTTTTCTTTTAGTCAGAGCTGAACTATATGCCAGATGGACGATGGCTAAATGTAAATTATCCTGTTACATATGTAAAAACAAATGCTTCCATATTTATCTAGAACTTACATTCTTTTCATTACTAACTTTAGAAAAGTCTCCCTCAAATTCAGCTTGACTCATGATGACTACTGTACATTGACATGTCCAAGTTATTCTCCCGGCAACATCACCATCTCCACATTCACCATCATGTCATGTGATGTTTTTATTACACTGTTGTAAACCGCCCAGAATCTGGTGAAGGAAGTGGTGTAGAAATGTAATAAACAACTAAAATAATCTTTTGAGGAGATTTTTTTTTTACTTTATAGTCTTTGGTCTGTAGGTCTAGGACTTCTCCTTATGTTCTCCTTAGGAATGAAGGCAAATATACGTATTCAGGACATTGTTGCACATAACATTGGAACCAGAGGTTTAGTCTTCTGGGCTTTCGTACTCATGCTGGAGCTCATCCTCAAGGAACTACTCTCTTCCGGAATGCACATTCTGTTCTGTCCTCACTACACGTTAGTCTGCGTGCAGCTCAACATGCAACTAAACCCACCTATCCTCCAATAAAACGGACCATGTGCAGAGATCTGAATGATTTATTGAAAGAACAGGATATGGTGAAACAGGGGAAAATAGGGATGCAAACAATGAGAACCAAATACAAAATAGACAGTATTAAGTTACTGCTGAACCTAACAATAAATACAAGCAAATTAAATCTCACCAGCGATGCTCTGTATGTGGGATGTGAGTTTGTCCTTGGATGACCATGTGCCACAGATTAAGATGGGTTCTTCTTTGTGTTTCTGCCTTCTCCAAATGCTAAAGGAAATGGAGTTTGGCTTCCCATTATGCACTTGTTTTGAGAGTGTGGGCTTTTTTTGTAAGCGCTATATGTGGCCGCTGCATTAATTTCGAGTCACGACCAAATCGGGTAGCGACCAAAGTTATGGAAGGAATTATGGTTGTGACCAGAGGTTCTACTGTAGATATCCCGTGGAGTTGATTTCATGGTGTGGTCTACATCGTGGGGCTGATACTCACCCACTGGGAATTCAGCTGAAACTGACTCCCAAAGCGAAGAAATTACTTCTTTCCCCCAAAAAAACCAGGTTATGACATAATAGTTGCACAATTCCTCTTGTTACTGATATCAATTACTGTTTGATTTCAAATTTATATTGTGCTTTGTTATTAGCATGTAACAAATTTGGGGATGCCTGTAGCCACTTTTATATTATTTCTTTCCATATTTCATTTTGGTTGTGAACAAGGATACCTTGTAAAGGATACCTAGAGCTAAACTCAGCTGATAACATGAGCGCATCCATTAAGTTTTCTTGGTAATACGGTATTATGGACGTAGTTTGACATTAATGTGATGATTTTTTTTTAAATTTGTCAGTTCTATTTCTGATGGCCTCCAATTCAAATGTTATCCAGGTCCAGCTCTTAACTTTTCTGCCTGCAGAGCTTGTAGGAAGTAACCCTGCTTCAAATTATATTTAGGTAGTCTTTACTTTAGAACCACAATTAGGACCAGCATATCTGTTGTTAAGCAAGGCAGTTGTTAAATGAGTCATGCCTTACTTTACAATCTTTTCTGCCATTATTACTAAGCAAATCAGTCCAGTTGTTAAGTGAATCACATAGTCGCTAAGCAAATCTAGCATCCTGCACTTACTTTGCTTGTTGGAAGTTGCCTGGGAAGGTTGCGTGACCCCGGAATATTACAACCATTATAAATCCCGATTATTAAGCTTCCATAGAGATTCTACAATGGTTGTGTGTGAGGTTCAGTGCTGTTAATAGCTTCAAATGGTTGCTAAATAAATAATTGTAAGTCAAGGACTATCTGTATTTTATATTCCCTCTAAAATGAAGCATAAAATAGTGCACAAATAATAAAATAAAACAAATAAATAAGCGCACCAGCGTGCCTACCGTCCCTCCTACTGTTCCCATTTATTCGTACTCATTTATTATGTATATACTTATACCTGTTTATACTTGTATGTTTATATGGTATCTTCATACTTATACTTGTTTTCTCATACATGCTTGACAAACTAAATAAATAAAATAAAATGCAGTGCTTCCCAAGCCTGAGTAAATTATCCCAATTTGGGTAAAAAAGTAGTTCTTTGGGTAATCACACACAAACCCATTTCTGTCACAACAGGGACTTTTAAAGTACTTAAAAGTGTTTTATCTACATTCATAAAAATGACTTTTCCTTTTTTTAAAAGGAAAGGAAACTTTAAAAGTTTCAGTTGGGGAATGAGGCAGAGTCTCGCAAACGCTGAACAAGTAATGCAAGACAATAATAATGTGTGCAATAGGCAGATGCAACACAACAACGAGCACAATAATCCGATCCTACGTGGCTGTGGTGCACCATATCAGAGGCCACACAATCCAATAGTAAGAACCTGAAACAAACTTTATTCTTGCTCATAATTAAAAGGCAAGGCGCTCAGCCAATGGAGCATGGAACTCCTCGGCTGAACTTTCATCTTCCAGCTCAGACCAGGAACTGAGAGGGATTTCCCCCCCCTCCCGCCTCCTTTAGGAAGGAGGAGCTTTGCCCGTGATGTCATCTTTATGCGCCCGGCTTCTTTTGCGTCGCGTTCTTTCCTTTGGCAGCGTGTTCTGATCCTCGATTTCACCGAGAAAAGGAATGGAAGAGAGCCGGAGTGCCGAGTCGGGATCGGGCGCCGACCCGGTGCGCAGTTTCGAGCGCTGGAAGAACAGATACGCCAAACGCAAAGATAAGCTGCGGCAACAGCGCAAACAAAAGAAACCGGAGTGGGAAGTGGAGAGGGACTCGATTGCCGCTTTGGAAAGGCGCTACTCGGAGGTGAGAAGAGATGCGAGGCAGTAGTAGACCTCTCGGGACCGCTTTGTCCCAGCCGCAAAACCAAGATCCGCTTTGCCCCAACTGCCTGTGCCTGGTTCGCAGAATTGCCTTGTCCTTGGATTGCTTTTGTCTGCCAGATCCACTTTAGAACTAAAGGATCCAGCAATTTAAAAAAAAGAGTGTCCTAGAGCAGGGGTCTCCAACCTTGGCAACTTTAAGTCTGGGGGACTTCAACAGGCTGGTGAATTTTGGGAGTGAAGTCAGACAGACTTAAAATTGCCAAGGTTGGAGACCCCTGTCTAGAGTGTACAAAGAGTGCCTCTCTCTAACATACTACTACATATCATTAATTTGGATATTCCAGGTTGGGGAAAAGCTTGTGGCGAGAGAACCAAATCACTATTGGTTGTGGAGGGAATAAGGACGAGGGAATTCCCACCTACCTGCCCACGTGACCGATTAAGAAATTCATCTCTAATAAACTTTGCAGGTTGCCATTGTGGGAAAAAAATACATTATATAGTTAGTCCTCAACTTATGACCACAATTGAGGCCAAAATTTGTATTGTTAAGTGAGAAATTTGTTAAGTGAGTTTTGCCCCATTTCATGATTTTTCATTCTAATTTATTGTGAATCACTGCAGTTACTAAATTAATAATATAATTATTATATAATAATAGGGGTGTCCATAAGCGCACCAGTGTGCCTACCGTCCCTGTCCTATTGTTCCCTTTTACCCGAATCCATCTCATGTATTCATAATCTTGTCCATACTTGTATTTGTTTTCTAATATATGCTTGACAAAAATAAATAAAATAAAATAAAATAACATAGCTGTTAAATGAATCTGGCTTCCCCATTTACTTTGCCTGTCAGAAGGTTGCAAAAGGTGATGATCCCATGATCCCAGGACACTGCAACCGTCATAAATGTGAACCAGTTGCCAAGCATCCAGATCTTGATCATGTGATCATGGGGATGCTGCAACAGACATACGTGTGAAAAATGGTAATCAGTCATTTTTTTCAGTGATGTAATTTGGAACGGTCACTAAATGAACTGTTGTCAATCGAGGACTACCTGCATTTGAAGCTCCTGTAAAGATGTCAGATTAGAACATTAATAAATTGACTGAAAATCCATGCCATGTGACACCCAGTAAGGTGGCATAAGGTTGCTTTAAAGGGTATAGTATTACATAGTGAAAGGCATGATATAGCCTTCCCTAAATGTACATGTTCCAGGTATGACCATTTATGGAATATGACATGTGGGCTGTTGTTCTAGAAGACTCAGGTTAATAAGCTAGAACCTTAAAAGAATACCTCTCCTTTATTTGGAGAATTGTAGGCCAGGGCCCCTGATTCAGATGTAATGCTAGAGACAAATAATAAAAATTATCCCTTTAATTCTTCCTGGTGAAAGGAAGCCAAACAAGAGCAGTTGGGCAACAGTATATTCATATATTGATAAGTCAACTTTGCTGTTTCTTTCTGCTTTGTGTATATCTCATATATATATAGCCAGCACTTCAGGTTAATTGTAGAATACAATTGCTGCATATGAAAGACTAGTACACCAGAACCAGAGATAGGTTTGGTAGATTTTAGAGGGAAAGTGAATAGTATGGTTGGCCGAAGTATTGACATAATAATGAGATATCAATTTATGACAGCTGTTCTGTACGAGAACTAGGTGGTCGTACTAGTCAGTAAGTCCTAGCAGTGAGTTTGGCTAAACTGTCATATTCTCTGCATCAATATTGGTGATGGCACAATTTTGAAAAAGTTAGGCTAATATATGCTAAGGCTGTTGATTAGGCTAATGCATGTGTCAAACTCGATTTCATTGATGGTTGTATCAGGGTTGTGTTTGACCTCGGAGAAGCATGGTGGGCGTGGCCAGCTCAACGGCACTCATGTTGGAGGTGCCTGTGGTGGCATGAGCCCTCTGCAGCAAAAACAGGCTCCCGAGCTCCATTTTCGGCTGCGATGGCTTCTTGCAACCTTCTGCCAGTGAAAACTGAGCACCGCTTTTGCTGGCAAAGGCATGACGGGCTGGTCCTTTCCTGTTTCCAGGGCAGCCCCGTGGGCCAGATCTAAGCACCCCGTGGGTCGGATCTGGCCTACGGGCCTTGAGTTTGACACACCTGGGCTAATGTATGCAAAGATGATTTTGATGACTCCCAAGTTATTTTTCTCTAGTCAGAAAAAGCTCTGTATCTGAATATAGTTGGCATAGCACATGAGTAGGAAGAGCTCATTGGTGATTCTGTCCTATGTATGAATTTCCCAGAGATATCTGATTGGTCTCTAATAAAGAAATTGGATACTCCTTTGATTTAATCCAGCAGGACACTCTGATCTAGTTCACACATAGAGCTAAGTTATGGCTTAGTTCATTGCCTTTAGGAAATAAACTCTGACTGCTCTTGGAAGGACAGATACTGAAGCTCAAATAGTTTGGCCATCAAATGAGAAGAGAGCACTCACTTCAAAAGACCCTGATGTTGGGAAAGATGGAAGGCAAAAGGAGAAGGTGACAGCAGAAGATGAGATGGTTACATCAACACAATGAACGTGAATTTGGGCAGACTCAGGGAGCCAGTGGAGGACAGGATGATTTGGTCCATGGGGTTGCAAAGAGTTGGAACGACTTAGTGTTTGAACAACAACAATAGATGTATTGAATATATCACCGTTAGCTGAGGTAACCAAAGGCATTTAGCCATAAGGCGTGATTCATGATGAATTGTGTTGGCTGGATTCATCCAATATGTTAAAGCTCAAGGAAGCATGTCAGGCCTCTTTTTGTGCTCATATTTTCCTGTCTTTTTATGTTTGCATGATAGGAAGTTAGATTTTGCTGGATCCTGTGCTAGATGTCTCTGACTGGAAATATTTTTCATCACTTATGAAATATTTTGCCACCTCACATTTTGGGAGTCATGTCTATTAAACTATTGTTTGATGGATTATGTGTAAAGTAGTTTTTGATTCCTAGCGACCACATAGATTTTTCTTCATGATGATCTGTCCCGAACCTAGTTTTCCAGGTCTTCCAATGATGCACTCATCGTCATGGTAACTGAGTCTATCCACTTTGGTTATCCTCTTCTTCTCTTTCCTTCCAGCATTAGAGTTTTCTCCAGAGAACTAGGCCTTCAAATAATGCTTCTCAAATAAGATAATTTGAGCCTGGACATTTGTGCCTTGAGTGAGAAGTGTGAATTAATTTTTTTAAATGATCCACTTATTTATTTTCTTCATGGTATTTTCAGGAGTTTTCTCTTGTTTTCTTTAAAACTCAAGCACCCAGGTTGGTGTGGAACAGAAAAGAAACTTCCTGGTGTCTTAATTTGGGAAAATTGCACTAAGGTTACAACAGTATGAACCATAGTACTTCAGGAAAAATGGAAAAAGTATTTATGGGTGTGTGCGTGTGTGGGATTGTTTCCAGTGTTTATACTGGATACAGAAACAAGTGATGCATTCAGTAATGTGTCAGAAGGCAATAATAAAAACAGTGATGAGACATAAACAGACAACCTTATTGCATCTTCTCCTTTCCCATCTATCTTGTTTCTTGATCACTTGCAATACTCAAGGACTCCAAAACATGGCCTTATTGTTTAGTTTATGAAAAGGCTAATTTTTGCATGTAAAAAGAATAAAGAAATGGCTTTTCCAAAAAGAAAACATTGTTTCCTGAACTTCAAAAGGAGACGTGGATGCCATGCTAAAATATTGATATCACCTTTACTTAAAAGGTAATAAAAAAACCTAAAATTCCAGGTAACTTTTAACACCTGCCAAAAGCATCAAAACTTGAATATTATATACAAGAGGAACATAATTCCATATTTCTTTAATGTTAATAGATCTTTTCTTCTTCTTCAGAGCCTCTCTTTGAAGGCGAAAATTATTTAAAGTGCCTCCAAAATTAAATCTGTATCTAACTGGCATTTTGAGGGCTCTGCTGTGTACCAGTGATGAAAGTTTGAGTCAGCAAGAAAATACTTTTAAGCTGATAAGCCTATAACATGGGATCTTAATTTATATGTATATTACATCTGAAGTGGAAATGTTTAGGTAAATATGCTGTGGGGGTATATATTTGTTTTTATTGCAGATTCTAAGTACAGCCCACCTGTAATCAGTTTTTGTCTCTGCAGTTAGGCCAGGGGTCAGCAACCTGCGGCTCTGGAGCTGCATGTGGCTGTTTCATTCCTCTGCTGTGGCTTCCTGTCACCAGTCGGTCGGCACCACAATTTTGAGAGGAGCTTCTGGTTTTGGGGGGGGGGGGAAGCAGGATGTGCCAGTAGGAGACTCTTATGGCAAGGAGTGGATTTTCCGGTCAGCTTCACAATTGATAGGACTTTCGGTTACGGCTGATAGAGGAAAAGGGACGCCACGGTAGGAGGAGACACTAAGGTGGGGGAACCGGACTTCCGGTCAACTGCAGAATTGAACGGGGGGCTTTTGGTTAGGACCTTTGTGGCACTTTGAGTGTGTAAGGTTGCCGACCCCTGAGTGATACCTCTTGAAATACTTAACTCTTGAGATAGGTATCGGACATTAGATTCTTATTTGGGAAAAATAGGTTGAAATATGTGGAAATGGCAGTTCTTGCATCTCATTTTGGAGAGCTGCACATTGATTAAAGTGAGTGTGTTGCACCTAATGGGGAAAAGGAGGGCTTGAAAGATGGGCAAAAAATTATAGGGGTGTCAGAAGTTCAACTTAGATTTTCCAGCTTTACTGTACAGCAACAATTTTTCTGTTCTGAGTCTATTCCCTCAGAGCTTCTCTGTTGGCGCTGATGCTAAGCGGTGGGTGGGGGATGTCCATTCCCCTCTTTCTTTCCCACCTTGTTCCCCTTTCTGTAAATAACTGTAAATCAACATGCCGGTGAGTGCTCTTGTCAGAGGGACCAGCTGGTCCTTGGCATGGAGACTTTGAAATGAGTCCAAGAATCGCATATGGCCTGAGGACAAGTTGCCCACCTCTTCTCAATAGAGTTAGGCAAGGCTGTTTCTCATTTGGTCTTTCTTGTCCAGCCAAGCAAGCAAAATCTGTCCAAAAATAAGGATCAGTGGGTGTGATGGCCAGTTCAGCACTGCTTTTTGAATAGGCTCCAGTTGTCTTTGGCCATCAATGTTTATCTCTCTTTCCAAGCCATGTGGAAGGTCAGTGTTTTTCTACCCTTCCTTGTTGACATTTCTCTCTCCCTTCTTTTTTTCTTTCTGCTGGTCTGACTAGGTCAATATAGGGAGAATATTTGTAGCTCAAGGTTCAAATGCGGGTGGTGGGATCTTTCGTGTTTTCTGAGCTTCATTGTTTTCCTCCGGATGTTTCATTACCCAAAGTAGGTATCATCATCAGTGCATCACCTTCAAGTCTTCTTTTCATTAAGGTGCTGGTGAAGCAAGGATTAGCCAAATATCTCCTGAAATGCTCACTGCCTTTTTTTAAAATAACATCATTGTTGGAGCATAGCCTGGTTATTTATTTGTTAGATTTATATCCTGCTTTTAATTCAGGAGTCCAGTGCAGCTTCTACTTTCTCCTGCCGGATCTCCAGCATGGTTTTCTGACTTTTTCTTGTTCTCGGCTGCCATAGAAACAGGGAGGGGGGCAGTTGGGGAAGCAAGCTGGTGTGTAGTAGTCCCATGAGAACTGGAAGGGAGGTTTGTACTTGTGAATGATGACACTGTTGAGTGGAATTGTTTATACTCCATCAAGGCCAACTGTCCTGAGACTTCAGATGCGAGAAATATCTACAGATGAACTTTCCCATAACATCATTCTGGACATGGATTAGCGTTCTTAGTGCTGGACCCTGGAGGGAGGGATTTGGGGTGACTTTCAGTGTGTAACGTTTGCACGTTTTGATTCAGATCTTGCCTTGCTTTCGCTGCTATCATTTCAAACTTAGTAAAAGTACCTCTTCTCTAATCCAATGGAGCTGGGGGTTTGTCTTTCTTGAGTTTTGAATGGAGGCAGGCCTGACAGCTCTGTAAGGTAGGCTGGACTGAAGAGAGGTGGAATGGTCCAGAGTCATCCAGTGAGCTTTTACAGTGAAGATAAATTTAGAATTTGAGTTTTTGCAGTGCCAGGTAAATATTCCCCTCACACGTATGTGCTAGTTGTTCCCGACTCTGGGGACAGTGCTCATCTTTTGTTTCAAAGCCGAAGAGCCAGCACTGTCCGAAGACATCTCCATGGTCATGTGTTTGGCATGACTAAATGCTGAAGGCTCACAGAATGCCGTTACCTTCCCACCAAAGGTGGTCCCTATTTTTCTACTTGCATTTTTTTTTACATGTTTTCGAACTACTAGGTTGGCAGAAACTGGGATAAGTAACGGGAGCTCATTCCATTACGTGGCGCTAGGGATTTGAACTGCCGAACTGCTGACCTTTCTGAAAGACAAGCTCAGTGTCTTAGCTGCTGAGCCACCGTGTCCTTTTGAGCCTTTGCAGTGCCAGCCAGCACCTTAATTGCACCACCATGTTGAGGGAAAGTTATGGCAAATAGAAATAATAAGAACTTGCTGTTTGGACTAAAAATGTGATTTAAAAAAAACATTAAATATGATGTTTCTGGTTATTCTAGTTGCCTTAGAGTCCTAGTGGAAATCTAAGATTCCACTAATTTCTCTTTTTTTTACAGGTAGTCCTTGATTTATGACCACAATTGAGTCCCATTTTACGACCTTTCTTGGCACAGTTGTTAAGTGAATCACTGCAGTTGTTAAGTTAGTAACACAGTTGTTAAGTGAATCTGGCTTCCCCATCGATTTTGCTTGTCAGAAGGTTGCAGAAGGTGATCACATGACCCCAGGACACTGCAACCGTCATAAATATGAAACAGTTACCAAGTGTCCAAATTTTGCTGCAAATGTTGTTAGTGTGATAAAGAAAAAAAATTGTTAGTGTGATAAACAGTCATAAGTCACTTTTTCCAGTGCCATTGTAACTTTGAGCAGTCACTAAACAAATGGTTGTAGGTCAAGGACCATCTGTATAGAAAACTTCACACTGCAAGTATGTGGGGATGGCTGTATTCTTTTAGAGATTTATTGGGATATTTGCTTTTGAATAAAACACAAACATGTTCTAAATCTGTTTAACTAAATTATACCAGTGTTGAAGATTAAGCATAGTGGCACAGGGGAGGCACACAAAGTATAGTTGAAACTTCAAAAGCAGTGAAAAATTATATTAATGCTACAGAACAAAACTGAGAGGAAAGTGAATAAAATATTCACTTTTGCAATGGGATACTTCTAAATAATGCTAGTTTGCAGAAATGGTCAGGTTCTTTTAATATTTTAGAATTCAATGATCTGTTATATTTTCCCCCAATACAGATAAATACAAATGAAGTTACAAGATTTTCTGATTTCCCAATATCCAGGAAAACTTTGAAAGGTAGGAATGGGATCCTTAAGGATAAAAATGTCCTCAAATTGAATACGGTTCTATTTGTTGCATTCCGAAACGGATTCTTTGTCTTCTGTGTATCATCAGGCTTACAGGAAGCTCAGTATCGCATGGTGACTGAAATCCAGAAGCAGACCATAGGTTTGGCTTTACAGGGTAAAGATGTTTTGGGAGCTGCCAAGACAGGATCTGGCAAAACGTTGGCTTTCGTTGTACCTGTAAGTAGGGAAATACTTGTTGTATATCATCATATAAGCTAATATGTATCCTATCTGTATTAATGGATGAGTTAGGTGTCACTGAAGGATTCATTATCTTGGCTTAGGATAAGGAGGACGAGTTACCCAGCTATTCTAGACCTTCTGGACTGCGGGATTTGTGATTCTGAGTTAGGCTGGGCAGCACAAGTATGGAAGTTACAATCCAGTGTATCTACAGAGTTGGGGAAGGTTGTTCTAACAGAAAACTTTACTCAAATAGCAATACCAATAGCATGTAGACATATATATACTGCCCTACAACACTTTATAGCACTCTCTGGGCAATTTAAAATGTAGAAGCATTGCCCCCAACAATCTGGGTCCTCATTTTACTGACCTCAGAAGGAATAAAGGCTGAGTCAACCTTGAGCACTGTCAGCATCGAACTCCAGGCTGTGGGCAGAGTTTGCCTGAAAATACTGCACTTTTAAGCACTGCGCCAACAGGGTTCTGATAATTCATTACGCTCATAAATTGCTCATCTTTGCTTGCATCATGTGATACAAACTGCATAAATCCATTTTAGAAAATGTTCAACCTTTCTACATTGCCTACTTTTCAAACTCTAGCCAGTGGATAGCATGAAATAATAAAGCCTAATATTAAAGCATCAAGATTATAAAATGACATGTTGTAGTGTTTGATTGATAAGCTTTGCTTATCCACTTTGCTTTTTGTGGGAATTTAAACATCTTAGACTTTCCTAGATTTGGGGATTCTGGTCACAGTAATGACCAGAATTCCCCTAATAATCTCCTGATTGGATTATAGCAATGCCCTAATAATCTCCTGATTAGACTACAGCAATACACTCCACATGGGCTTACCCTTGAAAAACTTTGGACCCTTCAGCTGGTGCAGAAAACAGTGACATGGGCAGTTTTGCGTGTTTCTAAAACACCACATGTTACACTTCTGTTCCACAAGCTCCATTGATTGCCAATTTGTTTTCAGGATCAAACCAAGACGCTGGTTTTAGCCTTTAAGGCCTACAATGGCATGGAAGTAGCTTTGATAGACTGTCCATCCCATCAGATCAGGAGGGTAGAGGAGAGATCTTGTAGACATGTTGTGAGTTTGATCTGCTAGGGAGCTGTATCCGGTCCCAGGAAATGGGTCATCTTAGCCATGATGCCCACCTTATGAAACATCCTCCTCATTCCCAAAGTGAGGCTAGCTCCATTCCTGTTAATGTCTCAGAAATTCCTTAAGAGCTGACTTTGTCATCAGGGTGCCCAAGGGGACTAGTGAAATATTGTGGTAAACGTTTACTGTCTCTTACTGTTTTATATATTTTAATCACGACTGTTCTTACATACAGCTAGTCCTTGACTAACGACTGGTCACTTAATGACCAGTTCAAGTTAATAGTGAGTTTGAAAAAAATTATTTAGGACCTGCCCTCGAAGTAATGACTGCTGTTCCAACCCCCTTGGTCATGTGATCACATTTCGTGTGCTTGGCAGCCATCTTGCATTAACGACCAGTTGCAGCATCTACCAGGCACACGACTTTTGCTGTTTTCCAGTAAAAACGATGCCCATTGGATAAGAATGGATTTGGACTTACGATCATGTGATTTTGTTTTAAAGAAGTGCATCATTCACCTAACTTCAGTGACTTGCTTTAATGCGTGCCATAAAAACGGTCATAAAATAAGCTTGGATCACATGGTGACTTAAACCGCAATGACTTCTGATCAAAATTGTGGTCATAAGTCAATTAAAAAAATTTTTTTTTTTAATGTTGCCCAGGGTAATTATTTGTGAGATTTTTGTGACCCCACTTAAATTTGATAAACAAGCAAATGAAATAAATTGTCAGGCAGGTGCATTTTCCTTCGACGAGAGACTGAACTGGACAGATGACACGTTCTGCCTTGTCAAGCTGCAGGAGCGATGCCATTTTATTTAATGAGTGTTTTAGTGCACAAGAAGCATGTCTTGAACATTTCTTCGTTGGAAATAGAATAGAATAACAGAGTTGGAAGGGACCTTAGAGGTCTTCTAGTCCAACCCCCTGCCTAGGCAGGAAACCCTA
>JANHFT010002016.1:141577-154257 GCA_032467955.1 Pseudoxenodon macrops
TTCTGTCTTTTGATCCCCCAGTCACATGACCACACTAAGCCACGCCCACAAGCCATGCCCACAGAACCGGTAGGAAATTTTTTACATTTCACCACTGGCCTCTACCCCTACTCCACCACCCATACTCCACCAGCCTCTGTGTCCCACCACATTCGACATGGCCTATTCCCAGGAAGAGGGTTTGTCCTGGGTGTTCTACCCCTCCCCCCAAGTACAGCCCCGAGCTAATTGGCTATAGGGGGGGGGGACAGACTTCTACCTCTGGCTTTTTTTTTCACCTGAGGTTATAGAACAACGACGAGAGAAGGAAGGACCCTTTTCATGCTCCAAACATATCCAAGCCGATAACTAATGACAATGAATAATTTATGGCATTAAGTTCCCCCATTTCAAAGGGGAGCACTCCTGGTTTGTTTTTTGTTTTTTTGCAAGGGGATGAGTTAGTTGCAATTAATTTCTTAACCAAAAGCAACAGTTTAGTTAGCCAAAGGAGAGGACAGGAGAGGAGAAGAGAAGAGAAGAGATGATGGCGTTATTTTGTGTATAGATCGGCAACTAAAACCAAAACCTATATGGATTGATGAGCAGAGCAGATTGAGGTGGGAGTTAATTTGAATGAGATTAACACTTTGATACTGAGAATTTATGCCGCAAATGAGGACAAAGTATTGTTTGATAAACATCTTATGGGGAGTTTTATATATTTTTTTCTTATAAAAATCGGTGTATGGTGGGGAATTTGAATAGAGTGACCTCTTTGCAATTGAACAGAAATGCTGAGAAAAATATTAAAATCACTCAAAGCAAATTACCAAACATTTCCTTTGATTTGATGCATAATTTAGGTCTGTTTGATAAATTGATGCAGAAAACTGGCAATTCAAGAGGGTATATTTATTTTTCTGAAACATATCAATACTTTCCAAGAACAGACATATTTTGGATTTCAAAGAACTTGTCTTCTAAGTTTTCTAAAGCAGAAATATCACCAAATAATTTTTCAGGTCATAATCCTGTGACTTCGGTTTAAAACTAATATTTTTAGATGGAAACTAAAGAGTCTGTTAGTACACAGAGAGGCAAGAGTGGAGGATTGTAAAAAGAAATTAAAGCAATTTTTTAAAAAATAATTTAAATAAAGGCACTGATTTAAGAATGGTTTGGGGTACAAGTAAAGCTTTTATTTGAAGTTATTTTATACAATATAATATTAAACTTAAACAGAAGAGTCAAGAGAAAACACAAGCTATTTTGGGTGAAATAAGAAAGGAAAGACGACTTCAAGAAATTTCCAGACAAAATAAGTTTTTACAACAATAATTATTTACTATATGCTAACGGTAAGAGAAATGGAAAGATAACTTATTTAAAGCAAAAAAATTGTGAGTTTGCAAATAAACAAGGGAAGTGGATAGCATATAAATTATAAAAAGTATATATATATATATATATAAAGAGGTACAGTATATGGGAGATGTATAATGAACAAGGTGGCCATACAAAAAGGATTTCATTAATATTATTCCAATTTGTATAAAGATGTAAGGAAAATGGCTGAATGTGTAAAAAAAATAAAATTAATTGATAATTACAGAGGAGCAGAGACAGATTACGACTGGACCTATAACAATAAGAGAAATTTCAAAAGCTATGAAAGAGATTAAACTGAGAAAGATGTCTCAGATAGATCTATAAACAGATTCTTATTATTAATGTTTTGAGGATGAACTTTTTCATTCTTTACAAAACATAATGAACTCTATCCTACATGTAATAAAGCGGCCAGTGAGTTGAAAGATGCCAATTTAGTATTAATATCTGAAGAGAGACAAGATTTTAACAATAAAATATAGGGTGATATCTATAGGAGATGAGCAGGCTGAGCCAAAGGAGGGGTCAAATCAGAGGTGGGTTCTGAATCTTCTTACTGCCGGTTCACTCAGGGGCGCGCTGCGGCCATGCGGGTGTGCTTTACGCGCGCATGCATAGTTCTTAAAAAAATATTTTGCTCCTGCACAGAAGCAAAAAACAAGATGGCAGCACCTATGGCGCCACCGAAAGAACCGGCTTGGGGGCGTGGCAGGCCCAGGTCGCTAATGGTTCTACCGAACTGGGCCACCAAGTTACTAACAGTTCGGTAGAATCTGACCAAACCGTTAGGAACCCACCTCTGGGTGAAAGTCTCTTCCCATTCACAAGATATTTTAAATCCAGCCCACCTTGAATTATTTCTACTCTTATTTCCTGCTAATTTCCCTTGACTGTTAGTAGTTCAAATTCTTATGGAGAGCTTAAGCTTGCACTAAGTCTTTATACCCATTTGAACTCTCTGGATCTCCTGCTTTTCCTGGCACTTGACAATATCATTATTGAATAATGACTACAAGTTGTTCACAATGATTCTAGTTAATAGGCTGAAAATACTTTTGCAAGAATTTTTTCATGGGGATCAATGTGAGTTCTTACTTAAAAGACAGGTAAAGGGCAACGTTAGAAATGGGTTGAACATTTTGGAATATTTGGGACAACATAATGAGCTGCATTGGTTTTCTTAGATATCAAAAAGGCCTTTGACAAGTTGAACTGGGTTTTCTTGTTCAAGGTTTTGAAAGATTCAAATTTTGCAGAGAGCTTTATAAAATGGGTACACTTCATCGAAAGCATTAATAATTTTTAATGGAGATTTAAGGAAACCCAGTGAGATTGCCCACTGTGTCCTCCCTCCCTCCTTCCCTCTCCCTCTCTCTGTCCCTCCCTCTCCTCTCTCTCTCTCTCTCTCTCCCCTCTCCCCATCTCCCTCTCTGTCTCCATCCCTCCATCTCCCTCCTTCCATCTCTCTCTTTTGGTTCTTGAAATACTGAATAGAGATATAAGACTAGATGAGAGGATTGTGAGAGTAATGCTTTAAAAAGAAACCTTTAAGTTAAGGGCTTTTGCAGTTGACTTGCCATCAGTTCTGGAAGATCCTTTAAAGTGAATTGAAATATTAATGAGAAGATTTAAAAGAATTTGGTGCATTAGCAGGTTTCACGAGTAATAAACAGAAGATGTTAACCAAAATACGAAATATAAGATCAAACAGAATTGGTGAATAAAATAGGTTTTAAGACGGAGAAGCAGATAAAATATCTGAGTATACCATGACAAATATGAATTATATGTTATTTCAAAATAATTATATCAAGACATGGAATAAATAAAACAAAGATAGGTTACAATGGGAGAAGCTATAACTGTCATTGTTGGGGAGAATTTCTGTAATGAAAACAAAAGTCTTGCTTAGGGTGGGTTTTTTTTTAACTTTATTTTTTTTTACCAGATAATACTTGTTTTGACAAGTATTCAACTTCACAACTGATGCACCATTTAAACAGCAGAAGAAGGATATGTCACAATTTGTGTAGCAGAGGGGGAAAAAACCACAAGTTAAATATAAGGTTTTAGAAGATGCAATGGAAACAGGAGGCATGGACTTACCTGATTTGAAAGGGTATTTTGTAGCTTGCTGTTTGGTTTCAAGGTATGGGAAGACTCCCACTCCTCCTAGAACAGGGGTCAGCAACCTTAAACATTCAAAGAGCCACAAAGGTCCTAACAGGAAGTCCCCCATTCAATTCTGGAGCCAATCGGAAGTTCCCTTACCATAGAGCAGGGATCAGTAACCCATGGCTCTGGAGCCACATGTGGCTCTTTCATCCCTCTGTTGTGGCTCTCACAATTGATAGGGCTTTTGGTTAGGATAGTTCAAGGAAAAAGGATACCACGCTAGGAAGAGACTATGATGGGGAAAATGGACTTCCGGTCAGGTCCAGAATTGAATGGGGGCTTCAAGTTAGGACCTTTGTGGCTCTTTGAGTGTTTAAGATTGCCGACCCCTACCATAGTCTCCTCTTAGTGCAGCATCTTTTTTCCTCTACCTGTCATAACTAAAATCCTTATCAATTGTGACGCTGACTGGAAAATCCACCTTTTGCCATAGAGTCTCCTCCTGGCGTCCTGTGCTTCCCTCCCCCCAACCAGAAGCTTCTCTCAAAATTGTGGCACTGACTGATGACAGGGAGCTGCAGCAGAGGGATGAAAGAGCCACATGTGGCTCCAGGGCCACGGGTTGCTGACCCCTGGTCTAATGAATGCTTTCCTTCAGTGTGAAGTTTGGATTCTTTTCCCTTCTTGGTTAAATTTAGGAGGGAATCAGAGAAATATGTAATTATATGAAAACCCAACACACTTCAGTTTCCAAATCGCAGGACTCTCATAGCCTGACTTATATTAATCATGACAGAAAAAATAGATATGTCCATATGACTAGGACACAGTTTGAGTACAGTGTCTGAGAAGCAGGTAAGAATATAGTTGCAGTGGATCGTAAGATATTTATTTGATGAATATATTGTTCCTATACAAGGCTCTGAATTCCCTGTTGAGATCTTCAAGCAAGTTTATATTTGCTAAACTTCAGTAAGGTTATTCTAGTGTTTCTCAGATTGTAGAGTGACAACATGGATTCTCCAGAGACCTGGAAAAATAGGGTAGATATGTCAAATATTGTGCATGATTCAAGCCATATTCAGATTTGGCTTTGACTGATTGTTTTTATAGAAACCTTCCATAAAAACTATAATATTTGTAGTGTTTAGGTCTCTGTCCACAGCAATTAAGATTTTATTATTTTGGCTCTGGACAGTGCATGGTACAGATATGCCCTGACATTTTTTTTGTATTTTCAAGAAGATATTATTAAAGTTCACTTGGGAAATCTTGTCTGTCTTCTGATGCATTACATTTGTTTTTGTTTTCTCACCTACTCAAAAATTCTGCCTGGGCAGGTTATAGATTTATATCTCCTCCCTTACTACACATTATTTTAAAACCATGTTTTCTCTCGAGTACCACTCTGCTTCACTATGCATATTTATGAGGCATTATATAATGTATTATGCACTGTAATAAATACCAAAAAAAAAGATTAAACTGCCTTGAGGAGAATTTGGCCAATTTGATAATATAATGGAGGTTTCTCTCAGGCTTTCTAACAAAAACTCAGCTGTAGTTCCCAAATTGACAAGTTGGCATGGCTTGATGAGGTGCTTAAACTTGAATTCAGCCGAAAACTCATATTCCTGAAGGCAAGATAAATGTTTTTATCTCACACTAAGTTGGAGCCACTAAAACAGTTGATTGATTGCTGTTAACATTGAAACACAGTTTAATTTAATTCCACCACTTCTTTCTCCCCCTCTTCTTCCCACAGTGTGATGTTCTTTTTGCCTCTTGCTTTCTACTTTTGAAACTTGGTGTCTGTTGTTTGTGGACATTACTTGCCATATTGTCCTGGGAAACTTTGCTTCTCCGTTTAATTCCTGAAACATCCTTCTCCCACATTTTATTCCCCTTCTTATCAGTGGTGAGATGAGTTGCCTTGATGGTGTCAAGGTTAAATTTTGTCTTCTACATACCAGAATTGGACAGAGTGACACTAAAGATTGAGTAGCTTAGCTCCTGGTTTAAACATCTGGACATTCCTGGAGCTGTTTTTGTATGACACATCTGTATTAAGGTACAGGTGGAGGAGAAATGTCCAATTGAAGGATCAAGGCAAAGATTAGCTGAGTAAAATGGAAAGGATCGATGCTTTCAGAGAATGTTAGTGAAAATAGCCTTAGAAAGATGTGGAATTCAAGAAGCTTAGGAAAGAATTGTTTTTCCCTCTTTCCGTCCTCCCTCCTAGGCTAGAAGCAATCTAGGAAGTGGAAATATCAAGAGGCATTGCATGAGTCAGGGAGGGAAACAAGATAGACGCTAAAAAGCTCCATTTGGAATTGTCAGGGTAGAATTCTATGTATAATTTTGTTAAGCTAAGGCCACTCTATTGGAAACGTACAAATTATCTACCTAAAAAGCACTACAAAAATAAACACTATAATTTAGAGGAAAAAAACAGTATGTTCATCTGGAAAGTTTATGTCCTTCCACCTACCTTCTGACAATACCTCATTTGGTGTAATTCAGAGTGAAAGGAAAGGAGGACATTTCTCTCTCTTACTTGGTTTCGGTGGCAATTAGAGCTTCTTTCTCTGGGAACACAATGGCAGAATGAGGAGCAGTTCCGGCCTCCTCCCTTCAGCCCCCATGTCTGAATCTTGTTTATTGGCTAGAGCAGTGATGGTTAACCTTTTTGTTGCTGCGTGCCGAAAGCAAGCATGCGCGCGACAGCACCTGCTCTCTCCTGCACCCATAATGCAATGCACGTGCGACCACCCTGTGTGCTCTGTGCATGCGTGCACGCTCCTTGCGCTACCCTTGCGCATGCACGCGCAACCCCCCCCCCAGTGCCCTGTTTTGGGCCGTTGTCCCAGCTCAGCTCCACCACGCATGGACGTGTGCCTCCCACCAGCCTCCTGGGAGCAAAAACAGACCGATGGGGGCCGCACTGTACTCCCCCGGACCCTATTTTGGGTCTAGTAGGCCTCTGCACTTATAACACATAATGCAATGTGTGCGTGACCGGTGCTCCCCTCGCTCATGCGTACGCATCTTCCCCATGAGCCCTGTCCCCACGCATACGCTGCAGAGACCTGAAAATCAGCTGGCTGGTGGGAGGCACGCGTCCATGCGCGGTGGAGCTGAGCTAACTGTTTGCGTGCCCGCAGAGAGGCTGTGCATACCATCTGTGGCATGCATACCATAGGTTCACCATGTGGAACTAGAGCTAGCCAATTTCTGGGATGTCTTCTACAGCATTTTCCACTGAAGGAGCTGAGAGGCAAGAGAGAAGGCTTGTCTTAGCACCTCTTTCTTCAGTCATCCAATTCTCCATCTCTTCACCCTCTGCCAAGTGTCACAATCTCTGGCTGCTACTGAAGCTTTATTGGGCAACTGGTCAGAATATTTGAGTACTTCAGATAGAAACAATGAAGAAGGCAAGAAATAAATACATCATTTAACATTTTCAGAAATGTTCCAAGTCTAGGAAAATATACACATGCTTCTCTTTCAGTCTTCTCTAAACTGTAGAGTTTAGATATGGTACAGTTCCAGATCCTACATTAAACTGGTACATCCCCCCCCCCCGGGTGAATATTTTCCATAATGGCTGCCAGGTTTCTTGTTCTATCTGATAATTTTTTAAGAACATTCTGGCAGACTGGAGAGGTCGGTGGTGGTTACCACCACCTTGTGTCTTCCAGATGCAACTAAGTTTAAATAAATAAATTTTGAACTAATTAATTTAATTAATTAAAAAAAAACTGGATATAGTAAAAGAACCCACTGGGTTTCTAACAGCGTTTAGCATGTTTTGGCTCATGAGAAAAGTTTTGGCTCAAAGAAATCTTAATATTTTTGGACCAGTGGGCATATTGGGAAATTTGAAAGCATACAATAGGTCTCTCACAATGAAGGGATCTGTCTGTTTCCTAAATGGCACTTAAAATAGAAATTATGGGTACAAAGTGGATAATGGTACAACCATTTATTAGAAGGCAAGTAATGAGGGTACTCTGTCGAGCTCTTAGATTGCTCTTTATCACTCCAACAGATTGATATATTTTCAACTGAAACAACGAAGTTCTACCATCTATCGTTATTGTTTCTAATAACCCTATGGGCTCTAGAAGTATTCTTTAATTTCTAATAACCCTATGGGCTCTAAAAGTATTCTTTAATTAAGAGAAATCAGGAAAAAGTTAAAACCAAATGGAGTATGCAATCTTGCAAGTGCCATCGCAAGATTAATACAGTGGAGCAGAGGTGGGTTCTAAATCTTCTTACTGCCGGTTTACTCAGGGGTGCGCTGTGGCCACGGGTGTGCTTTGCATGTGTGCATGCACAGTGCTTTAAAAAAGCTATTCATGCGCAGAAGCAAAATCCAAGATGGCGGCGCCATAGGCGCCGCTGAAAGAACCGACTCAGGGGCGTGGCAAGTCTGGGTCGCTGACGGTTCTACTGAACCAGGCTGGTAAGTAGAACCGTACCAAACAGTTAGGATCCCACCTCTGCACTGGACCCCATGAACACCAATCGGACTACTTTTGTTTAAGAAGCGCTATACTAGAAAAACCAATCCAAAGGAAATGGAAAATTAATTTTTGACAAGTCCTTGGTTTAACTTTCACTTGAGCTGAACGACACACTGACATGAGAAAAAAGCTTATTTACTAGCTTCAGTTGCTGTGGAATAATTTTGTTTGATCAAATAGTAAAATATGAAGTTAAATTAGGCAATATCTTATGTCCAGATACTTTTTGAGACGAACGTAAGAGGATTGGGGTTGCCAGAGAGATAGTAACCTTTACCTCATGGAAAGTTCATTTAAGAACATAGATTACAACACCAGCATAGTAGAACTAAAGTGTCTTCATGCAGAAATATTTATAGCCACCTGGTTCAGAATTTTGTTCCATGAGGAGTTGTTTTAATCAAATTTGATATGAAACAAAATACAGTGCCACTAGAGGACAGCAGTTAGTTTTCATTTTTGGAAAGCCACCTTCATAGGGTGTTTTTTTTTTGTTGCCAACAAATGTCAACATACTTTAAATGCTTTACACATATACCTAAGTCTCAAGGCCCAGTTTGTACATCACACTCAGCCTGGCAGCAAATATGCTGGCTTGCAACTGATGCAAGCAAGCTTTGTTTGCTGAAGTATAACTAGAAAATTTAGCTGAGCATAGTTAAACCTGGTTTCAAACCCAGAACCAATTAGACAATGAAGTCTTAATTTGTTTCAGTTTTAGCCTCTGGTTTCCTTCAATTACATTAAACAGGGTTGCTGCCTTCAGCCATTATGCCTGACTTGCTAAGCATAAAACAGATATTTGTTAGCCATTGTGCCTAAACAACAACAACAACAACAAAATATGTTAGTTGGTAAAGACGTGAATAGCATCAGAATTAAAAAAAATATATGTTATGTTCCGAATATCAAAAGAATCAGAGAGTGATCAGGAGTGTATAAATTATTTCTTACACTGATGAAAAAGACTAGCAGCTACCAAAACAGTGAATAGATGCAGACCATCCTTTCACTACAAGAACAAAAATCTATTTTTTGATAATGAAAATGTGGGAGGTATGCGATGAGCTTTGCAGTCATTAACTAGTACCTATATAATGGTGTGTCATTTGAAGTACCATTCCCTTTGGAATTCTCTTAGACTTAAAAAAAAAAAAAAGGCTATTAATCAAAGCACTTTAGATTTCTTTTTGTTCCTTGGACTTCTTCCAGACATCACTACAAGGAAGGAAATCTGACAGTCAGCAAAATTCCACGACCATTGGTTAGATATATTCAAGGGTAGTACTCAGGCTGATTAAGTCTTTTAGAACATTCATGGATAAACTTTCTATAATGAATATAGTGGTGGCCTGACGGACTAACAATTTTTAAAGCTGTGTCTCTCAATCTTGGCAGCTTTAAGATTTATGGAGTTCAACTCCCAGAATTCCCCAGCCGTCATGCTGGAAGTTGACGTTCACGCATCTTAAAATTGCGAAGGTTGAGAAATATTCTTAATTTTTAGGGTGGGACCTCTACAGAATAACCTCTACATTGTGCTATATAGATAAAAACAACCTAGTTTGGTTTTAATGTAATAATGTTTGTGAGGTTAAGTTATTGGAAGCACATGGTTGCCTTTTATTGGATTGAACAATTATCCAAGGATATTTATGTAATATGTTTTACATAGTACAAAATAATAAACACAGATTTTGAGAGATTTTGAGCAGGAAGCAGAGAATCTTCATTCATTCCTTAAATTCCAAATTTACTGTTCTTTGCTTATGGAGTGGATAATCATATGCTATGTTCCTCTGAATTTTGTGTGCCACAAAATGCTCCTTGTTTCTTTGCTTTAGAGTTTGAGTAGATATGTTTGTGAATATACCACAAATATAGTCATTAACTAGTACATTTCTAAAGAAAACCTAGCAAGCTTTTGCTGTTCAGAAGAGTAAGAGAACGATTGACTCTATGGTTGGGTGACAGCAATAGGGCTCATTGATTTCCAAATATCAAATTTCATTGTTATGAGGATACATTCTTTATCCCTTGTTGATCAGAGAAAAGAGGAATGTTGTCCTAGGCTTTGGTGGTGCTCAGGGAGAGGAAAATAATGATTTAGTACCTCTTTCATTTTTTTTCCTCTGGAAAAAAAACCAGTTTTAACAAGGCATGTCAACTATGTTCTGTCTGTCTGTCTGCAATAACCCAGAATCTTGGTATTATGAATAAGTGGTGCATTGCAGTTTATTGCTCTGCTTTGCTTCTGCTAAAGAAACCATATCCCTTACCATGATTTTTGATTCCAAGGTCTTGAATTGTTGCATCCTTTTAATAGCCAGAATAGGAATCTTCATTCTTGGCTTCAAAGCCAGGAACAATGGTTTTTTGTTTTTTTATTGGTTTAAAAGAAGGATGATCAACCTGAGCCAGTCATGAATTCTGGGAGCTGAATTCCTAAGTCTTAAAAGATGCCAAGATTGGACACCTCTGGTTTATACACCAATGGGCGTCTGCCATGCCCTGTGTTTTCTCAGGGGCTATGAAATGGGAGCTCATAAGTGGGGTTAAGAAGATTTGGAGGTGGAACTAGAGGTAGAATTGGGCAAGATGGTCTCTTTTTTTGCTTCCAGCAAAGAGGCTGATGGGGAGAAACAGATATTCCTGTCAGAGTCCTAAACTGATTTTCTAGCATAAATGCTTTAAAATCAGACCAATGGGTGACCATTAGTGACCTTTTGAAGGTACCAGAGCATTGAAAATGACCTATGACCATTTTTCACACATATGACTGTTGCATCATCCTCATGGTCATGTGATCAAAATTCGGACGCTTGGCAACTGGCATGTATTTCTGACGGTTGCAGGATCCCCAGGTCATGTGATCACCTTTTACGAACTTCTGACAAGCAAAGTCAACCGAGAAGCCAGATTCCCTAACAACCATCTTTTTCACTTAACAACTGCAGTGATTCACTTAACAACTGTGGCAAGAAAATTCCTAAACTGACACAAAACTCACTTAATGACCGTCTCACTTAGCAGGGAAAATTTGGGGCTCGGTTGTGGTCACAGGTTGAGGACTGCATGGAATGACATTCTGAAAAGCTCGGATTTGAAGAAAAAAAATGTCACCTTCCCACATAGGTACAAAGAAGGTGGAGAAGCTCTCCTCGTTTTGCTCCCTTCAGAGGAAAATGGCATGATTCAGCAGCTGTCACAGAAGAAAGTTCCTGTCAACAATATCAAGTAAGTTCTTTTCCAATTGGTACAGAACTTAGTTATGCATTTGAAAGCCAAAGCTATTTCTTTTCTACGAGACTGTTTTTTTCTTCATAAAATAGGTTTTTAAAACTTTCTTTTAAACTTGAAAATGATGCGGATACACAATGAGAATATCCCTTGGCAACACATCATTTATTTATTTATTTTACAAATAAAGGAAACATTGCCTATATTTCAAATCTTCTTATTTCCTAGGAAAGCAAATAGATGAATTGCTCTTCCATTGTTTCAAATGTTTGGAGAAATGGAAGTCTGTAAATACAATCTGACCTTTCTGGTTTTTTTGCACCTCCTGCTAGCGATTTTACCTTTTTTCCCCCCAGGCTAAATGATGTGATCTGTCAATACTTAATCTGTTTAGCAAAGACAGAGCTGAGACAGTGAACTCTTCTTGTCAGTAGCAAAATTACACAAAATGTGGGGTGATTCAGATGTTGTGTGGAAGGTGTATGTGGTCTCTATAATATTAACATTTTTCTTTTTAAAAATGTGTACCGTTAGCCAAAGAAATAAAATTGGAGAGAAAAAAATGGCTACTGCCACTATTAACTCCTGCCAAACACCCACATATGCTTTTAAAATCTATTAGTAAAATAGAATACTTTTTCAAAACTCCAATACTCCAATCTTTGAAACATTGAACACTTGGCAAAAGTGGCTGTAGTACACAGTTCCTATACTGCTATATTAAAATGCTGATCTGAAATAGGGCAGTGTTAAATTTGTAGCATTAATGCTATTTTAGCCTTTTTCCTCCAAGCAAAACTCAGTTGATAGCACCAAGAGTCTCCTGCTTTGCTTCCAGTGATATCAGTTCTATACTTTCATGCATACAAAACTAATTGCCATTTGCTGCCTAATATCCAGTAGCTCAATATGCAGAAAAAAATTAGTTCATATGCTGCACTGAAGTAGCTGTTTGCTTCCGATAATGCTGTTTACAGTGCTTTAAATCATGGATGATAAAGTGGGAGTGCAGCGAAGCTTGCAGATTCTTGTAAATGGCTCCTTTTTGTCTTCTTAAAGGAATTTAATTATTTTCAAAAGCCATTTAAATAACAGAGCTGTAGCTTGCTACATTCATTTTTGCAGCAGAAGTAATAATCCAGGATTGTTTGAATACATAAGAATATTGTACCCTAAGTCTAGCTAGAGCCATCTTCTTTTCAAAGATTGTAAATGATAAAAAGGGCTAGTGGGGGGGAAGGGAAGGGAAGAAAAGAGAAGAGAAGAGAAGGGACCTTGGAGATCCTCTAGTCCAACCCCCTGCTCAGGCAGGAAACCTTACACCACTTCAGAGAAATGGTTGTCCAACATCTTCTTAAAAACTTCCAGGGTTGGAGCATTCACAACTTCTGGAGGCAAGTTGTTCCACTGATTAATTGTTCT
>JANHFT010002016.1:154357-165723 GCA_032467955.1 Pseudoxenodon macrops
TCAGGTGCTTTCAGCTCGGTGCTTCCAGCTCGGTGCTTCCAGGAGCAATGTGTGTTCTCAGCCGTTTCTTCCTTATATATATATATATATATGGATTATTTTCAACTTGTAGATCTCCATGACAAGCAGATGTGTGCAGAAGTGAGGGCCACAATCTGTTTGCTTGACCTAAATCTTTCCTGGCTGGGTTAAATTGACTAGGTCAGACTGTTCCTGTGATTATAAGAGGTGATTAATGCCTTCTTGGCTGATGGATGTTTCTCAATTACTTAAAGGAAGCGGTTATATGAGCCTTGTTGGAAGAAGAAGAAGAAAAAAAAAGCTCCCTGAACATGAAAGAACCTTGTAATTAAAGGGAGTCTTTAATCTTCCAAGTCTAGGAAGCTGATTGAAGAAGCAGCTTTGGACCTGCAGATTTGGACCCACTTTAATTGAGGATTCACCCAGAATGTAGGACTGAGATTACATTCGTTGTCTTGGTAGAGATCCTGCTAGTTTCGCTGGACCTCTTGGCACATCCAAATAATACTTTCTATAATTTAAATTTTAATTGCTGTAAGCTGTTTTATAAACAGGAAAAAATGGAACATAAACAAAGTCTAGACTATGTTCCACTTTCAGACTTTCAAAGTAGTCCAGCCAAGAAGCACAGCCGGAAGTACTGTCTCTAATTTTATTGTAAGGTTGCATGAACAATATCTTGCAAGCAAGTGTGAAAAATACATTCATTCCCCATTGCCTGTATAGCCCAAGGGATTAGGGAGCATCCCTTCTGAAGCATTTGTACATCCCCATTTCTTCTACAGCAATTTCATTGAGGGCCACATCAGGGTTGTGTTTGACCTCGCGGCTGGGGGGGGCAGGTGTGTGGCCAGAGTGAACGTGGCAAGCTTGACGTCACTTGTGTTGGTGCCTGTGGTGGCCCAAGCGCTCTGCCAGTGAAAACGGGCTCTGTATTCTGCTGCGATGGCTTCCTGCAACCCTCTGCCAGTGAAAATGGAGCTTGGGAAGGCCACACGTAGCCTTTCTGAGCTCCGTTTTTGCTGGCAGAAGCACTGGGGGCTGGTCCTTCACTGTTTTCAGGGCGGTCCTGTGGGCCAGATCTAAGCACCCCATGGGTTGGATGCGGCCCGCAGGCCTTGAGTTTGATACCCCGGTTCTACAGGCTAAGCTGCCACTTAATTAACCATTGTACTGTCTACAGCCATTCCCACATATCCCATTTCTACATACCATAACATTAAGCACAGGCAAAGGCCAGACTTGATGGCGAACCTGATTTCACCATATTTGGAAAGGCACCATGTTGGGGAAGGTGGCAACAGCCCTGTTCTCCAATGATGCTATAATCTGCCTTCAGGTATAATGATAGCGAACTGGGAAAACAAAGTGACAATGGTAGTTTAGATTCAGAAACATTATACAGAGTTTTGGACATGTAAAATACTATTATCTTTGAAAACAGTTTTGCCTTTTGGAACAGTCAGATTGCTCACTGGATTAGAAGCCCTATCTTTATGGCTTTATTGTAATTGAATAAGAGGAGCAGGTGCTTTCTTCCTAAGAGTCTTTTCTGAGAACAGTTTTCAGGCTTGTATAGTTGTATTAGTTGGCAATAAAATATTGTTGATTTAGTACCCGAGTTAGAATTACCTTGCCAGAAAGAGATAGACAAGACTTACTGGGTAGGGGGAAAATGGAATTAGCTTCTTCCTTCCCTCCCCATTCTGTCATTGCTTTCTAAAGCAGCCTTTTAAAAGAAGAATACAGTGGAGTGGAGTGGAATAATTTTGGAACTTCAGGATATTGATGAAACAAGTGGAGTCAAGGGCTTTTGTTGTAGCTGACAAATGTAGTGATAGGCCTGCCCGGTAAATCCAGTTTTATTGCTATATTTAAAGCCATTCTTTTATTGCTGTGTGATCCTGAAGTCACAGTCTGTTCTTCCTTTTTGTTGAATAAGACTGCAGTCACTTTCTGAAAGTGTGAATAGAAGCTAAATGACTTTTGACAGTCTTTACCTGCCTAGAATTTCCTTGGGTTTCCAGGATCTTTTAGGATAACCTTGCCCCATCTAATTTCTTCCGGATGGCAGAGACCTCAAATCCCATAATAACCCTAAAGTTTGCACGTCAGCTTCCTACATAGATGCTAGTTAAGATATGCTTCTAGATTGACATCATCTGCATGTTAAGAGATGCTTCTAGATTGACATCATCTGCATGTTAACTGCCCTGTTTCCCTGAAAATAAGACCTCCCCGGATAATAAGCCCAATCAGGCTTTTGAGCACATGTGCTAAAATAAGCCATCCCCTGAAAATAAGCTCTCCCCAAAATACAGCAGCAGCCATGAGGTGACCACGTTCGCCGCCTCCTGCACCTCAAAAATAATAAGATCTCCCCAAAAATAAGGTCAAGTGCTTATTTCGTGGGTCAAAAGAAAACAAGACCCTGTCTTACTTTCGGGGAAACACGGTAGATATTTGTTATTCATAACATGAAAAGTCCTTGACACCAAGCCACAAAATGCCCTGGTCTAGCTGTCAGTTCCGCCAGCCCAGTTTCCCTTGTGTGCAGCTATGCTCAGAGAGGGACCTTTACTTCTCAAGAAGTACTACTCACGTCAGTTGCGATCTGCCTGTAATACTCTTCAGTAATGTGCGTCAGCCACCCGGTGCCCAGTGTTGTGTTCTGGGGTCTGTAGAAGAAGGGGTATGTCATCAACACCGATTCCAGAGAAGAAAGGGCCTGTGGGAACATGGTTGGCCCGGCATGGTTAACAACAGCCACACGTGACTTTCTCTATCTTGAAGTGTCTCTTAAACAAGCTTAAGACATTTTAAGATGGGTGGACTTCAACTCCCCAAATGCTCCAGCCAGCATTGCTGGTTTTAAGGATGAAGATCCTTAAAACCCATGCACTCATTTTGTCTACAGGAAGTCTTCACCTCATTCATTTAGAAACCATTCAAAGTTACAACGGCACCGAGAAAAGTGAGATGCAACCAGTTGTCCCACTTGCAACCATCATAGACTCCCTACAGTCACATGATCAAATTTTGGATGCTTGGAAAACAGCATGTATTTATGATGGTTGCAGAGTCTCAGGGTCACGTGATTCCCATTTGTGACCTTCCCAGCAGGCTTCTGACAAGCAAAGCCGGAATCATTTAACAACCGCATGATTCACTTAACAACTGTGGCCAAAAATATATATATCAGAAAATTAGGTGTAACTCACTTAACCACCATCTTGCTTAGCCTTAGCAATAGAAATTCTGGTCCCAATTATGGTTGTAAGCCAAGGACTACCTGCATAAAAGTCTATTTGGGAAAAGGCAATCCATTTGGGTTTCATCAGTCTTTCTGTGCCATCTAATATTTAACTGGTATTAAAGAGCTGAAAATGTTATTCCTGGCCGGTGTGACCCAGGAAGGAAACTTTTTTGGGCAGAAACCCTGTGGAACATCCTCCTCCAGAGATGTTCCACATCCTCCATGGCCCTGACTCACCTGGCTTTGGTAACAGGGAGAAGACACGGGTGTGTGTGTGTGTGTGGTAGAGCAGTAGTGTTGCACTGATTGCAATGGGGATTCCCTTGGCTGTGAATTTAAATGCTTTACGATGGGTTTTTAATATATTGTTAATATTAATATTATTATTATTTTAATATTATTATTATTATTTAATAGTATTTTTCTTGTTTTTAAATTGAATTGCTCTTTTTGGTTGTTCAAATGTTTGTTTTAATTGGCAGCGTGAACATAGCACCAATCTGCAAATCTTTAAACTAAGCAGGTCTCTTCTCAGCTTCTTCAAACACCTTTTACCTGTGTGGAAGAAATTGGGGCTTCTGGGGCTCACCTGCACATGTGGGCCTGGGGCCAGTTTCACCACCCACAAGGAACTGGGGGAAACAGCCCCAGCTAAGCCCCTGCAGAGAACTCGGTGTAACAGTTGAGGCAGAGTTGGCCAAACTGCCAAACACCACAAGATTTCAATGCCACCCATCAGCTTCTTACTTCTTTTGTAACGCTCCCTCTTCTTTCCTATGCAAAATGAACCAACAGGAAACGGAGAGGATATGGGGATGGGGGTTGTGACTTCCCTGTTATGATTGCAAAGAAGGGGGTTGAACAGCAAGAGTCAAGGCCTTGGGAATAATTCTTCTCCTTCTCCTCTTACTCCTTTAGCCTCAAAGCTGCAACATTTGGAAGCAACTAGGCTGAGATGAGTTTGGCCATGAGTTTAACCAGGGGAGGGGGCTGCTGGGTACAGAATAGTTTTGATATCTGGTTAGAACTGCTTCCCAGAACTGCAGAACAATACAGGTTGTTTTTAAAAAATAGAAAATGTATGTCACAATACATCCTGCATGAAGTACTGGCTGAACTTGCACAACCTTCAAGACCTGCCTGAAATCTGATTGGGGATTTTCTAGCTGAGGATAATGTAGGTGGGAACCAGGTGGCCTTAGTCCTAAGTCTTCCCCTTGCAATTAATCAGGACAGGCACTCTGCACATGTTTAGGGAATGCTCCTCTTCCAATGGTCTGGCAGCAGTTGGATTCTGCCAAAATCAGGATAAGCTGACCTCACCTCAATGGAATTGGCAATGTTCAGGCACTCCTCCATTCCAGGGATTTCCAACTGCAGAATTTTCAGGTCTTTGCATTTGAGAGTGATGGTGCCAGACGGGTTGGCCAGCCTGTGGGAATAGGGAGAAAAGAGACCATGTGAGCTGCCTTGCAAGAGGCCACAGCCAACTTCCAGTAGTTTGCAAGCAAAAAGAGCCTCGTGTTTGTGGCAAGGGAGGAGGGGCACTAATGATGGAGACCTTAACTTCCCCGGCCCCCCCAGTCACAATCCGAAAGTCGGGCCTGCAGATGAGCAGGAAGTAAGCAACTCATTAACCCAGCAGAAGAGAGAAGCAGAGGACAGCAAAGCTGTGATGGCCGCCCACAATACCAAGTGCATCATACGCTGATGCAACTGGTGCTAGTTCCATTACTCACATCATTGCCAGCTTACTTGGCCTCCGTTCTTCTCTCTTATCACCACCCTACAGGTAGTCCTAGACTTACAACCACGATCGGCACTAGACGTTCTGTTGCTAAGCAAGGTGTTGTTCAGTGAATCATGTCCAATTGTACAACTTTTTTTGCCATGGTCGTTAAGCAAATCACTGCAATCGTTAAGGGAATCACTGCCGTTGTTAAGGGAATCTGGCTTCTCATCACTGCTTGTCAGAAGCCAGCTGGGAAGGTTGCAAATGGTGACCACATGAACCCAGCATGCTGCAATTGTTGTAAATGCATGCCAGTTGTCAAACACCTAAATTTGGATCACGTGACCATGGAGATGTTGCAACGGTTGTAAGGGCGATGACTGCTATAAGTCACTTTTTTCAGTGTCATTGTAACGTCAAAGGGTCTTTAAACGAATGGTTGTAAATCAAGAACTACCTGTATTGCTGTGCATCCTTTTCCACCCAGATAAAATAAATCTGGAATAACCCCTCTGGGAGGCTCTTGCAAACTATAATACAGGCCTTAATGCCCGGTGAGAATGTCCAGAAGTTTTGGCATCCAACTATGGATAATGTTTGGTGACCTTCTGATCTTCCAAGGGGCAGCTTCCCCCTCTGGTGATATCCCTGGAAGGATGAAGAGGTATTTATTTTCCATATTTTCCAAGTTTTTAGGTCAGAGGGACGTGGGAGGCTACGGGAAGCCTAATGTTCTTCACCCCACCTCAAACCATACTAAATCTAGCTACTATTTAAAATCTACCTCAATTTATAACTATTCGTTTAGCGACTGTTCGGTTAGAACGGTACTGACAAATTTCAATTGTTGCAGCATGCCCATGGTCATGTGATCAAAATGTGGTTGTTTGGCATGCTTTATAACACAATATTTCAACTGCTTATGGAAAGGAGGTGCAAGACCAAGAAGATAAGCACTCTGTGCATGCTTAAAATATGCCCTCAGTTCATATAATAGCAAAATCTGGGCTATATCTGGCAAGAAGTTGGATCTCTGATTATGGTGCCTGTTGCCAGTTCTCTCTACCCACTCCATCAAATTGTCCTGGCCTCGCTCTCCAGCAGGTAGAAAAAGGATATCAGGATGGCTGAAAGGTCATTCTTCACCTGTCTGGGATTCATTCACTTTCATTCCTGAAGCAAGACCTGGAAAGATGGGTTCCCCCTCCCCCATGGTGCAAATCAGCTGCAGAAGCCGAAAGTAGATGACGCACCAGCCTGTCACGTCACTTGCTTGCATGCCTTGCGGTGTGTGAAAATGGTTAAGGCAAACCTGTTCTCTGGTGAAGAGCCATTAGTCCAGGAGCCTTGATACCAGCTTAAATTCTGAATGCTGAGAGCCGCGGGAAGGAAAGGAGAAAGGTTAGTATCGTGTCCAACATGCAGAGGTTAATTGGCACTGAGATGGAGAGCGCCTGATGCCAACTTCAGTGCTCTCCCAGCTCGCTCTTCACTCTGCCACTCTGGGGGATGTGGGCCACCCCAATTTTGCCTAGGCAATGTTCTCTCAGGGGTCTGCATCCCAGGAAGGTGTAAGATTCCTGATTTCTTTTGGTCTCTTCTGCAGCCTCCCCACAATGAGCAGGTGATGCTTCTTCCCAAGTCTTGCAGAAAATTGCCACCTCTTAAACCCAGATTTGGCTGCCTTTTGAAGAGCTCAGGAGCAAAAAGGTGCAAGATGGAGCTTTCAGCAGGGAACAAAGCCAATCCATTAGCAGTTAGAATAAGAAAAACACATTGGTTTGCTCCCGCCACCAGTTCCCCAGCCCAAGCCAGCCAACGCAGGATATTTGGCCTCCTTGCCTGATCTTTGCTTCTGATCTCACCATCCTTCAGTGTGAAGGAACTTGAAAGAACCCATGAAAAGAACCCTTGAGAGTGTATGATAATATTTGGGTGGGCAAATCCCCTTCATTTGGGTCTGAGAAGTTCACCCAAGTAGTTTAGATTGCAAATGAAAGAGTTTAAAACTGCAATGGCATATTAGTTAGGATTTTCTGCAGCAAACAAAGATTCTTCTAACTGTCCAAGATAAATCAATGAAGTTTTGATAGTGCAGCCTAAGCTCTGTTAGGCTACATTTGCCTAGATCAGTTATTTCTCAACCTTAGCAACTTTAACATGTGTAGACTTCAACTCCAGAATTCTGCAGTCAGCTGCCATGCTGTCCACAAGTCCACAAACTGGGGTTGAGGAGTGGAGAGGAACCAGCAATGCAGGACAAAGCTATTCACCTTTTTTCAATGGCATCCACATTGCGAATAAGAAGCCACAATTCAGTTCTTCTCTGTTCCCTATTCCCTTTTGCCTGGGTTGAAAACAGTAAGTGATGGCTGGTGATGGCCAGTGTCCCTCGGATGGTCTGGAGTCCTGGACATGAGAGAACCACATCATCCACCTTGGTGGTCTTGATTAGCTCAGCAAACTCCATGGTGGGAGGTGGCAGAGCGTCCTGGAAGTGTGACGGTAAAGGAGGAAGCTATTTCAGGGAAACCTAGAAGGTTAGGAAGAAAGCTGACAAAGGGCATTTCAGGAAGGATAGGGAAAAGGCTTTCTGGTCCTTCAAGATAGGGTTATGTTGGCTTATGACCACAATTGGGATAGGTACTTTGGTGGCTAAGTAAGGCGGTAAATTAATTATGCCTGATTTTATCATCTTTTATTTTTGCTGTGGTCATTAAGCAAATCGCCCCAGTTGTTAAACAAATCACACAGCTGTTAAAAAATGAATGATTGCAGATTGAGGACTACCAATATATTATGTCTGTAAATGAAGGAATAATATAGTCAGAGAGATCTACCTGGTAAAGAGATGCCTAAATTTTCCAGGTCAAGAATGAATAGATAATGGTAATGCTTAAAACTAAGGTTTGTGAGGTGGGTTGGGCTAAGAGAGAGTGACTGGCTCAAAATCACCCAGCTGCCTTTCCTACCTAAAGCAGAACTAGAACTGGTGACTGGCCCTAAGTGACCATTATTAGAATAAACTGACTTACTTGCAGTACATTGCATTACCCTTTCTCTGCCCAGGATTCACCATTCTGCAAGCCCACAAACCCAGAGGGTCTCCCCTGTCTCCACCCGCACCCTCCAGTCCTACTCAAGCAGCAGAGACAGCAAGAGATTTCTTAACTCTCTCTGATTTCTGGGCAACATCACTGGCAGTTGCCAATTGATCAGGACAGAGACAGTCGAGCCTGTTCTTGTGCCTTTCAACAAGCACTTGGATTGCGTCTGATAGGAGACTTTTTGATCTGAATAGCAAGGAAGGGACAGGCCTCACTATAAACAGCACAGCATTCTGTGGTTAAAAGTTGCTGTTATAAGGCCAGGATGAAAAATTGGCAGCTCAAATGAAGCATTCTGTTAATTTTGGGGTGGATCACAGCGTCTGCCAGATTTGCAAAAACTGAGCTCCGTTCTATTTATAATAACCCCACCTCTGTCCAGGCAGCATCTGCCCTTTAGCTGGTAACAAACCATCTGGTGCAACAAAGCTTTGCTGAATGTAGTTGCAGAGTTTAGAGCAGCCCAGGTCTTTTGCTGGTTGGCAGGAACTTTTCAGTAAAATGATCCTCTTTCCCAGCACGAAAGTATTCCTCTGGACTGAGTTAGTGTTGGAAGAAAGCCAAAGAGCTGGGAGCGCCCATTTCCCTTACCTGAGAACTGAATTGGGAACTGGATCTCCTCTGGGACCTGCAAAGGAGTCTTGGAAACAGGACCCCTCACCTAGTGGCAAAGACTGCAGGGGACGGAGATTGGTCCCTCCGTTCATGCCCCGCCAACCGATATTGGCAAGTGACAGTTGTGGAGAAACCTTGCAACAGCTGTTTGTTATGTTGCTGGGAGCTCAAGCTGGATCTTATATTGTGAAACTGTAGAACAGGAACTGCAGAGCCCTTAGAGGGGGAGAGGCTGAGCAGGGAGGGAGAAAGAGAGAGGGAGAAAGAAAGAAAGAGGATGTGTCGTTTAAGGTAGCCCGGCAGTAATTTTTTTTTCAGTTGATTTTTTTCCACTGTTAAAGAACTAGAAGAGATGTGTGAAGATATCAGATAAAGCATCACTGTGATAAACAACAGTCATACATTTGGTGGCCTTGTTGTCTGCTAGGACAGATGATGATAAAAAGAGAGGCATGAAATTACTGGCACATTGGAGGAATTGAAACTGGAGGGGGAGGAGGATTTATTGCATGATAACAAGACTGATGTGCAGAATAGTGCTTCATGAGCAAGTTTCTCTTGACACTCAGATATTTCCATGAAGAACTACAGGGCTGCACTCTAGTGCAAAAGTAAATGAAAAAGAAAAAAAATCTGCCAGTACTGTAATCCCCAAGAAGGCGGAGATAAAAAGCAGATGTCCAGAAAAGTCCCTCCTTTTTCTAACAGCTTTGATTTCTCTAAGCATCAGGATCTTCTCCAGTGACTTTTTTTTTAAACTCATATTTATGTTTTACTTCTCTTAGTAATGCTTCTGGGCAGTTGACTGGCTTGATCTACAATTGAATGCTTTGTTCTTCTTATCATCCATGGCAGTGTTTCTCAATCATAGCAATATTAAGATGTGCGGACTTCAACTTCCACCAGAATTCCCTGCCTTGGCAATATTAAGACTTATGGACATCAGCTCCACAAATTGCCCAGCCTTGGCAATGTTAAGATGTGTCGACTTCAACTCCCAGAATTCCTCAGGCAGCCATGCTGGCTGGGGAATTCTGGGAGTTGAAGTCCACACATCTTAACATTGTCAAGGCTGAGAAACATTGATCCAACTCCAAGATGTTCCCAATTACTTTTTCAGACATCCCAGCTCAAAGGCATTGTTTTCACAATATGTATCTTTGGAGTCCATGAGATGTCTCTGCATTTTAAAAGTCAGTCTAGACCTGTTGTAATCTCATAACTGCAGTCCCAGTCCCAGTGAACTGAGCCCAAGATACAGTCTTTTATTACTTCAACTTCTTACTACTTGCACAAAGTTAGTATCATTTGCTGACACGATCTTAGTTTTTTTTAATCTTAAGGAACAGATCAACAAGAGATTTGCCTTGTTATTTTCAGACCACCAAGTAGTATCATCAGCATAACTGAGTTGTTGATGCTTTCCTCAATCATTTTAGTTGCCTATTTTTTCTAATCCAGAATTTCTCATGAAATATTCTTCATGTTTGCTAAATAAATAAAGTAACCTAACTGACGCTACTCATTCTCAACTTTGAGCCCATTTCATTGTGTTCCCTATTCCATTCTAATTGTGGCTTCTTGTTCTTTATATTGATTTTTCAATAACCCTGGCACACCCGTGCTTTTGAGAGCTATTCACATTTGGTTGTGGTTTATTCAGTCAAAAGCCCTTGTAAAATTGATAAAGGCCAAAATAATCTCTTCTGGAACTCCTTTACTTCTTTCATTATATATTAGACCCAGAGATGGGTTCCTAACGGTTCGGTCTGATTCTACCGAACCATTAGTAACCGGGGCCTGCCACGCCCCAAGCTTTTTAAAAACACTGCACATGCGCATGTGTGCGTGAAGCGCATGCTCGGCCGCAGCACGCCCCTGGGAAAACCGTCAGTAAGAAGATTTAGAAGCCACCTCTGATTAGACCCATGTTTCTCACCCCAGCAACTTTAATATGTGTGGAATTGAATTCCAGATAGCTGAAAGTTGTTGAGGTTGAGAAACACTGCATGAGACACTAGCAACATGACCTAAAAGCCGCTTTCTGTTTGTATTTTAGGTAATACTCATTCCATGTATTGCTAAAATTTAGATTACGAAATCTTCAGCTTTAAAAGTTGTATATTTTATTCTGCAATGATCAATTGCACAGTAATAGGAATAGGAATAGGTATGTCTTATTTACATTAGGAAAAAACACAACTATTGTGTTTTACCAACGGATGTCTCCCAAGCAGTTTTGGTTTTACCTCAGTAAGCCTGTAAAATGTACAGTGTTTTCATTGCCAAATGCTTATGCCTAAATAAAGATTAATTGACAATAACGAGTGGCTTTGCAGATGCTTGGACAGTGTATAAATTAAATAGTACAAATAGTAATAAGGCATTGGTGTTCTCCGGATGAGTTGAAGACAGTTCTAATAGCCCTTTGCTGTTGACAATAAAGGATTGCAATTGATGAGTCTTGTCCATAATTCTTGGAAGACTCCAGATGGTTCATTCCTGATGAAGCATTGTGGGTGCTGTCAAGATGGCTGCTATTCCTCATACTCCAGATGTACACAGAGGAGACTAGATTTTGAAAACAAAAATGTTTGTAGCCAGTTGCATTTTCTCTTAGGTCTTTCCCCACACC
>JANHFT010002017.1:5140-17331 GCA_032467955.1 Pseudoxenodon macrops
AAGCACGCCCACCCAGTCACCTGACATCCAAGCCACGCCCACAAAATAAGCCACACCCACAGAACCGGTAGGGAAAATTTTTAGATTTCACCCCTGCATTAAAGTAAGCTGAATACAGTGGGAATGGTTTATGTAAGGCGTGAGTGGTAAAATAAGAAGAATTAGAGTAAAAAATGATGAAAGTATATTGACTGCAAAACTGATCAATATGGAAGAAGTATGCTGCGATGATTTGGTCATATGGAGAGAATAAACAAGGATCAAACTGCAAAACACGTATGTGTATGGATTGAGAGGAAGAGAAGGGAGCAGGGGAAAAAACCTGGATAGAGTTAATGGAATTCTCAGAAAAAAACATGAAACAAGTTTAATAAAAAAAGAAAATGCATGAATTGATATACCGATATGATGGAAACAAAGATGGTTTATAAGAAGATAAAAGTATCAAGAGGGATAAAAAAATGGTGTTGTTTGAAACTGGATTTAGTTAGATTTCTTTTTGTTCTCTTATCTCCTGCTGTTAAAATTTCTTTTGCCTATTACTTTCTTACTCTTCACTTTGTATTACAATGCTTACTCCAGAAAAAGAATAACCATATAAGTATCTATATAATGAAAGTTTTCTAAGTTCTCAAATCTTTTTGTACGTGTAACCACACATGGAGTCTAAGGCAAGGAAGTAATTGTACAGTTTTTCACAGCTTTCCACAATTCAGTTTTTGTTTTTTTAACAGAAGACGACGAAGTTGCATTCCTCAGCTGTTTATTTGAGATGCACCTTCCACTGTGTCTTAGATTTCCTTTGATACTATTAAATGGTAATGTGAGAATGTATGATAAAGATGTCACTGAAATGCTATGCCGTTCTGCATCTGCCAAGGACAGTTTCAACCCATGAGTTATTGGACAACATAATGGCTTCATTAGTCTGCACTTCAGAGCCCCTTAATACATCCATTAGTGACAAGTTCTGCAGTAGACACGGTATTATATGTCATTTCTTACTGAATAATGTTTAAACCAATGGCCTCCAAAATATACAAAACTGTCAGTTAAAGCCCCTCATGACCCCACGATGTGGATAAAATAAAACAATTGGGAGAACACAAAAATACTTCAGAAGTTCCTAAATCTAGAAATTTTAAGATTGCCCTTCTCTGTTGCCCTATTATAGACAGGACAAGCTTTCAGCTAAACAAAATAATTACTACCCTTGACCTTTCCTTCTATAGGAAATAACGGAGATGCTCTCACATATCCTATTACCATGTCTAAATTCTATCGGGGTAGAGAAAAAGAGCCTGATATTCTTTTCAAACTGGTCGTTTATTTACATATTTCCATACCACCCATTCTTGCTCCTTTATTACATATTTTCCAGCAGAACTCTCCAAACGGAGTATGTTTGTCTTTAGTTAAAGGTTTCTATTGTTCAGAATTCAGAAGGCTACATCTGTTCATTCATAGGAAATTTCTTGTTGTTTCCTTCCCACCCTCTACTGCTGCCCTCTACGTGTCATGGTTCATAGAGTTCCCCAATTAAGTGGCGAAGCTTGGGGAATGTACATTGGGGAGGAAAAGCTCATTCTGCCGCTAGAAAACATCTTGTAAAGACACAATCACTACAATCTGGGAAAACTTAAGTACATATTATTAATTGATAAGTAGCTATCAGGGCGATATTAAAAGACACATGCAAACTCCTTGGAGACAGCATTACATATGTTTCTGATGACTAGGAAGAATGTTGGTTTAAAAAAAATATTCTTTTTCAGCTCTCCACCCCCCCCCCCAATTCTATTTGAAAATATGACAACCCTATCTGGTAAATATATAGGCCTTGGATCAACTCCATCCAGTATTACTGAGATATTCAAGCAGACTTATCACTAAAGATGCAGCCAAAGTGGGAAAGAGCTCATTTCAGTCAGAGAATCTCTTTCTATTTCTATGTCAGCCTGCATTGTCTTGCACCCCATAGCTGCCAAAATCTCTAAAACTAAAAATGATAGCCAGTTTGGATAGTGCCAACTCACCTGCAAAAGATATTTTATTTTATTAAAAAAAAAACAACAACCCTGATTTTAAAACAATGATCATGATCCTGTACAACATGTACATGAAGGTCTCCAACAGGCTTAGCTGAAGCTTCACTCCACCAGCCTGCAAACATTAAGATTGGGAATTTAATTTAGAGTTCCATAAAGTTACATTCTTCATCTTTTTTGAACTTGCTCAGAGTTGAAGGAGCTGAAAGCTGTGGCATAGCTAAGCAGCAAAATAATTTCCCCCTGGATTTGAGAAACTCTGATATGACTGGTGCTATGAGATATTCATGAGTTTTCTACAGCTAAACATGTTTGCCAAAGCATGCAACATTTTTATTAATACATAAAAATAAACACCAGAAGTACTTTATAATATATAATTTATTTCCTCAATTATCCTAATTTTCTTGCAAGAAGAACTCCATTAGCTTTATTATATTTGTTAACTGTTAATGTATAAACATATCAAATTATTGTAGCAATTGAGAGAATGATGGCTGGTCTGAGCCTGTATAATAATCATATTCCCCCAAAAAAATTATTTAATCATTTAAACTAAAGCAAGTGGCAACAACCTCAAATCTTGTATTTTGTTAAAGAAACAGCCAAGTAGAACTGTTTTTTAAAATCAAAATGATTAGGTGCAAAAGAAAAGAAAATTATATAAGGAGTAGCAGACTTGTAAAATCTCTCAGAAATATAGGCCCTTTTTTTTTTTTTTACTGGTGCACCAGTTTAGTTGCCCTCTCCAATTTTTTTTTATTGAATGCATAATCTCTGTTTGAAATTTAAGATGTGCATCTTTTTTCTGTTCTTACTTTTATTGTATTTTAAAAGCTCTAATGCATGTAATTGTTTTTATTACAGATTTCTTTGGAAGGCCTTTTCATATGGAAAAAAGGCATATAAATCTCTGCAAAGAAGGCAGCAGTAGCTCCACGAAGTCTCTCAGCTACAGCAAATATTTTTTTCCCCCTTAGTAGTTTCCTTCCACATAACATCCGACATTATAACCATAGATTCCAGAGCGGGCATTTGAAATGTTTGCCTACCATGACAAACTTTCTCTTGCAATATGCAGAGAGGGCACAAAACGACTTGAGTCAGATCAAGCCATTGTCTGTTTAGCTGTGATTTATTAAATAAGCAAGAACTGGCTGGATTCACGCAACATGCTAGGTGTTAACTCATATCATCCACACTGTAGCTTGGTGCAAAGTGGGATTGACTATTGAAAGTTAGTTTACAATGGCTGGGAGAATGATAATGGGTTCCCAAACTTTCTGCCCAACAGATATTTCTCAATATGCGGGTCAATATCAAGAATGAACGGAAGTTCCTAAGTGCTTAAGAAAACTACTGCTGTAATGAAAAAAGAAAAAAAGAAGGAACGCATTACTATTTTCAGACTACATCAATGTACTGAATGCATTAAAATAAAACATAAAACCCTAGCTGTTGTCGTGTCAATGGGAAGTTATTTCTGATACCATGTAGGCTGAAAGTTGCACCTCACAGATACAACACTTTCATTATTTCCAAATCAGAAATGATACTAATTATATCATCTGTCTTCATTATAAAAGCCAAACAAAACTTCACAGAGAACTGCCATTTAGTCAATTAACAGGTAATGACCCATAATACAAAGAAGATTGAAATTTGGAATTACATTCATGTTCGTCTGCTTCCCTGGCTCCCTTCAATTTTGTTCCTTCAGTGAGTGGGAAGAACAGTCTCGTCACTAATTCTTTTCCATTAATGGCTTCTCACAACCCTCGGGAGCCGATCCAAAAACCAGGATAACTCAAATGAGAACAAAATTGACTTTTAAAAAGATCATTCAGTCCAGTGATGTAAACAGCTTCCTAAATCAATCTGCCACACTGGCAGGAATTAACTTGGCAGCAGAACAAAAATTGCACATGGAAAAGATTGGCATTTTGAGCCGCATACCATATTTGATGCCCACGAGTACAGCACCATACTTATTTATATGCTTAGAGTCTGCGTATTCAATTTAAGTTTATCCCCCTATGACAGTGAAACTAACAGCAAATATCTTGTACTGAAATCTGACTTTTGTGCAAGCTGTTTTCTCACAAATCCTGGAGCAATTAAAATAAATTACTTCAATGAACAGAACCAGAGCCAAGGACATATTTAAAGTAACTCCAAATCTCCATGGAAAAATTGCTAGACATCCTTCATTCCTGCTCCTTCCTCTGTCACAGATTCAAAAGATAACTAATTCCTAGGGAGACAAACACTTGGGCATGCACATGTGAACACAAAGCACCTACACAAACTTTCAGTCAAGATCTGGAGAAATTTGGAAAGCATTAACCTGATATTTTTAGGCCAAAACAGCCTGATCTTGCACACAGTTCCTTCAGTCTTCATTAACTCAACATATTTCTTCGTATCCTTTTATTTTAAGAGTGCATTTAAAAGAAATCCTATGGATTTAAATGTTATTTCCTTCAAATGGTATCTTGGCCATGTTGTGATGTTAAACCCATTTCAAGGCAATAGCTCCACTGACTCCTCATTAAAGATGACACATTTAAAACAAAGAATAGCAGAGATGAAAGCTGCAGCAAGAACGCTTCTCCCAAGTACACGGATAGACAGGCAGTCTAAATATGCTTACAGTTGCGGCTTTTTATATGTCTTTTAGAAAAAAATAAATTCCAAGATTCTGTGTGTCTGTTTTACCATGATTGTAATAGTAACTCAAACTCATAATATAAAAATAACTGTGATGTATTATTGACCTACTTTTTATTAATATTTGAAGAATGATAATTTCATTAAAATAAGCAAGATCAAGAAACAAATCAACCTCACTTGAGGCACAAAGTACCAGATTCAAATTATTCTACTTTGGACACATCATGTGAAGAACTAATCCTCAGGAGAAAACTCTAATGCTGGGAAAGGTAGAAGAAAAGAGAAGAAGCCGGCCAGCAACAAGGTGGATGGACTCAGAGTGGGAATTAGTGCACTGCTGAAAGACCTGAAAAATCAGGTTAAAAACAGATTGTCATGGAGAAAATCTATGTGGTCACTATGAGTTGACACTTACTTGATGGCACATAATCAACCAATCATCAATCAAAAAAATAAATACTTCTCCAAAGCTATTAAGAACTGTCAGGTATATCAAAACTGAAGGTCAAGCATGATGCAATATCCACACTTTGCTCTGATGGCCAGTTGCAGCTACATAGCTATTTTCCTTTTATTTTCACCAGTAAATTATACTACTTGCTATGATCTTTATGTCAGTGGCCCTGAGTTCCACAGTTTAATACATCTTATCAGTAAAACATAATATACTCAAAATGCATGCTACTAATTTTATCTCCTTACCACACACACTGAACAAATGCATTCTGTTTCTGTTCTTTTCTTGAAGTTTTGTTTCAAGGCATAAAACATGTGCTTCTAGGAATAATTATTTTGTTTTGCAAGATAACCCTTCTATTGCAGATGCACCTGTGGAATATTAAAAGAGATTGTTTTTCTGAAGTAATATAGCTAAAAGGCTCTTTTGTTTATATATATGGATTTCTGTGCTTATTTCAAATGCTTGGACTAAAGAAAAAAATGAGGTAAATGATTTTTTGTTTTGTTTTGATAAAACTTTGAAATGTCTTTATCTCTCAAAAGGCATTTTCTTTACCACTTCACCACTATAAAAGTGAATTAAAGAAACCCTTAATGGAGAAGGGCAAGAGTTCACCTCTTGCTCTACACAGTATAATAAAAAAAAAGAAAATAATGGTTTTGTACAGAGGACTAAAATGCTTTTCTCTGAAGAGTCTCAGGATTGCCTCTATATAATCATATATTGGTTGTTTGAGGAAAAATGCTATAAGCATCAGCAATACACAAATGCAAATAGTATATTGTTACTAGATCAACTGTAAGAACATATGTGAGATACATATCTATATCTTTTGTATCCGTGTGGCAATCTCTGAAGTGGCTGAACTACTGCTCCCAGCATTCTTCAGCATGTTGACTTCGGGCTGCTGGGAATTGTAGTTCAGCAATATCTGAAAAACAAGAGGTTCCTAATCACTCTTTTATATGAACTTCTCAACTTCAGTTTTTGAAATTCTTGCTGCCAACCTTTCCACCTTTTATTACACTTTCCTCATAACTCCATTTTAAAAAACATGTAGTCTATTTAAATTGCTCCTTCCAATAATAAAACTCCTGTTACACGTTCCAATATACCTCTCAGTAATGTGATACCCTCAAATATGGTATCCTTCTGGGATGCCTGGCAGAAAAAGTGTTAGAATATTTTAAGATGCTTCCCCAATCCTACCTCAGAGATTGATTACAATAGGTAAAGCTGGCAGAATCACGTTCAGTCCCATGAGATTAGACTTAGCATTCCTCAGAGTTTGTCCCTCATCTTATTTAAAATTTACCTGAAAAAACTGGGCAAGCTCATCAGGAGATACAGAATACATTGCCATAAACATATGGATGATGTGTGCCCTTGCTTATCTTTTTCAGCTGCTACTATTAGAGAAGGCATGGATGAGCAGCAATGGGCCCGATGAGAAGTAATAAAATAAGGCTTAAATCTGGACAAACTATGAATATTCCCCATCAGTACACTAATTTTTAAAGTAATTTCCAACATTTATGTATGTGTGTGGGAGGAGGGATAATGCCCTCAAAACAAGCTCTTAGTCTAAGGGGGCTTTGGCGGTTATATGGCAGCTGTAGCCAAGAAGTGCCTTTCCCAGCTTAACCTTTATGCATTAATTCCAAGTCAGACCTAGCTATGGTGATGCTTAGCTTTGTTGCCTTTTCCTTGAATTAATGTCAGATGCTCTACTTAGGGCCATCCTACAAGGGATGCGGAAATTGTAGCAGTGAAAATGGTAAAAGCAGTTTTTATGCATGATTGTATTCTGCTTGTTTAGAACAAAATTCAAAAAGTATTAATCCGTTTTGCACCAACTGAAGTTTCTGAGTGTTTTTGCTTTCTGGGTGGTGGCTGTCAGGTCTGCATTTTGGCCTGCCACACTTTCAGCTATTCTACTATACATTTTTCTGTTGTGGGGAAATGGGAGGGGGGGTAGTGTGGAGTTGGAGATATGTGGCCATGTTTACATTCTTTCTGGTAAGCCTAGGCCATCCTTTGTCTTCAGACCAGACCGGAATGAGGTGGGTGCATCTACTAGCATGGCAGAGAGAGATTGGACCATGTGACGGACCTGTGGGTTTGAGGGCAGGATCTTGAACTTTCAACTAAGGGGTGGAAACCTGTAAATCTTCAGATTTGGGTTTCAACAGTTTGTGCCAACATGTCTCTCCTAATAAATTGGAACTTTGAGGAATGCTTTGCCTTGGAGTCTGGTCTGTTTAGGGATGATGTTTTGAACGCTGACATTTTGCTGATTCCCTTCAAGAAATGCTTCACATGATTATTTGTGATAAATGGCAAATATGCCTAATTATTCATATATTGCCTAAATGCCTCCAGAAACAACAATGCAGACTTGTGCATTTATTTATTTATTACATTTATATGCCACCTGTTTCATCATCAAAAATGATTGCAGTTTACAGTGCAGTTAAACAAAGTAATATAAAATATAATTATAAATATAAATGCAGATCAGTGGTAGTACCTTCTATCACTTTACTAACCACTTCCAATCCTGAAGCATCTCCATTACCAAGCCACGTTTTAAGGACCTTCCAGAAGGGTGGAAGCAGACCTCACCCCTAATGGCAGGATGTACCAAAAGTAGGGGACCACAGCAGAAAAAGGCTCTTCTTTTAGATGCCACTAGCTAGGTATGGCTAGTGGGATCCACAGTAGACCTCTTTTGCTGGAACTCATGGGAGTGGTCAATCCCACTGGAGAAAGATAGTTTTCAGATATCCTGCACTCATGCCATAAGGGTTTTGAAAGGTAATAACCAACATCTTGAATTCGACCTAAAAACAGATCAGCAAGTAATGTAGCTTGCATAAGAGTGGTGATACATGTGCTGCTCACCTAGTGATCTACAAAACTGTCTTCATTCTGCATTCTGGACCAATTGTTGCTTCTAAATGGTCTTCAACGATAGTCCCATGTAGAGCACATTGCAATAATCCAGATGACAGATGACATGTTATGAATGATTAAGCACAGATCCTGATGATCCATAAAAGGGCACAACTCAATGAGTATGAATTGTGAGCCTAGAAGAACCCCCTTTGAATTCTGAGGCTCCATACACCTACAACTACTCCATCTTAGGCTTCAGCTGTTTTCCCCATCCAGGCTTTCACAGCCTCCAGGCACTGTGAAAGGGGAGTGATGGCATTACTTGAGTCACACAGAATGAAGATATACAGCTGAGTATAATCAGCATATTGATGATATTGTATGCTGTGGTGTTGTATGATCTTACTGGTAGTTTCATGTAGATTAGAGGTGTCAAACTTGATTTCATTGAGGGCATCATCAGGGTTGTGTTTGACCTAAGGAGGGCCAGGGGGCATGGCCAGAGAACATGGTCACCTCAACATCACTCGGGACAGGGGTGCCTGTAGTGGCCCAAGGTCTCTGTCAGCAAAAATGGGCTCCCAAGTTCCATTTTCTCCTGTGACGGCCTCCTGCAACCCTCTGCCAGCAAAGACAGAGCCCAGGAGGGTTGCCCGCGGGCCTCCCAAGCTCCATTTTTGCTGGCAGAAGCATTGCGGGCTGGTCCATCACCGTTTCCAGGGCAGCTCCACTGGCCAGATTTAAGCACCCTGTGAGCCGAATCCAGTCCACAGACCTTGAGTTTGACATTCCTGATGTAGGTGTTAAAAAGGAACAGAGAGAATATCAAACCATGTAGCATGGCACAAAGGAATAACCATTGGCTGGACCTCTTATCCCTTAGCAACACTAATTGGAACCAGCCTTGAAGAAGAGAGCTGAACCAATGCAACCCTATTTGTAACTTCTTGCATTTTGTCATTTTTGTAAATATATTTAATATATTTAATAATGCAAGATTAAAAGGGGTTAATGATACCTCTTGATTTAACTCAGTTTGGGCATAACTGAAGCCACTAAGTTTTCATATTTATTAAGGTCACCCAAAGTGCTATCTTGACTGGAATTAACAATTAGCCATCTCCACTGTATCATATATTCCCTTTGAGCTTCTTCTTTTTTCATTCTGACAACTGAAACTATTTTTCTTTTTAAAAAGATATCAAAAATAATGCTGATGCCAAAAGGGAGGAATTAAGTTATACCTTTGACCTTCAGAATGAAAACAGCAAAGCTAGATTAGATGTTGTAGATTCAAGGCATAAAGATTCTGTTTTTCAGTTCATCTAATTTATTTTCCCATTAATCTCCCAAGATAACTTCCTTTGGCAATGTATGAAAATAACAAATTTTATCATGGAGAAAGTGAAAATTTATAAAACAAAACAAAAGAAAAGAAAACAAAACAAAACAAAACAAAGAAAGCTACTTAGTTCTATCCCTGCACAGATCCACAGTCCTCCCCATCTTTATATGTACATTTTTTTTATTTATGTCAGTCTTTTCTTACCATCTTTTCTTTTTTCTGACATTTAATTAACCAGATGCCTCTGATGTCAAAACAAACATAAAATATGGTTGCTTGCAAGGAATATGAACCTAATTAAGATGAAGTTTTGGACAAAACATAAGACAAGTTTTGAAATCTCATCAGGTTCTAATCCACTTTATAAAATGTTCCCAGATGTTTGTGAGCACCCAGGACCATCTTAGTATCTGCCAAAGCTAATGCTTATATTGAAAATTGTAATATTAATCATCTTTGGAACAACTGATTTTATTTAGAACATCAGCCTGTGCTTATTATTGGCAAACGACCATTATTTTATCATAACATCGTGGTTAAAATTTGAACCACTATTTTGAAAACATTCAGACTAGGATAAATAACAGAAATAAATAAATTCAAGTCAAGGTCCTTTTTTCTAATAACTGTTGAGGGTGGTTAAAACCTGAGAGTGCTCACTCTACCTTTTAACTTGTCTTTTATCCTTGCTTTCACCTATTTGACATTCGATTTTAATTCTGGTTTAATTGTATCTTTATGACGATTTTATGATCTTTTTGTCTGAAAACTGTCCCGAGTCAGTTAAAATGTGAAATAGGCAGATGGAATTTGATTGAATAAATTAATAAACAAACTAGGTTTAGTTGGCATTGCTTTATTTCCTCCTACAGAAATAATTTTATTGGAGAATGAAATATTCATATATTCAGGAATAATAAGAAACACTATGTATTTTCCAGTTTTATTCGTGACAGAGATACGGAATAGGACGAAGCAAAAAGAAAGACCGCAAAATGGGTGGGGGCCAGGAATGGACCTAAAGTAAAATTAAAGTAAAAATAATAGAAGAGGAAAGTATAAATAAAATATAAGGATGAAATGTAATATTGTAGAATAGAGAACAGGAAAAAAGAATACATGTTTCATTCCTTTTGCTGAATTGTCTTTCTTAATATTATATATTAATAAATAATATATAATGTAAAAGGAGGCATTCTACCTTTGATGGGATATGTCCAAGCATTGATAGGATTTTTAAAAAACTGATTTTCCAATTGTAAATGATATTCTTGCATTAGAATATTTTTTTTCCTCTTAGCACATCAGTGAATTTTTCAATAAATCAACGGAAAGGAAAAAGTGTAATGCTAATAAATGATTACTAGACCATTTTGGATGCATAGCCTTGTAAATTTGTGAGCCTACTTTTAGGATACAATTTTTTAAAAAAAACCATTGTCATTAAAGTTTTTTACCTACAAATGATAAAACCTTTGAAAGACCAACAATAGCAACAACAGTCTGAGAGGTCCTTAGAAAAATTGGGTCTGCAATATACATGTATGTTTGTGTTTTCCATTTTCTGCTATTGCCAGATAAAGGTTGAACCTATTCCAACTTTAATAAGATAACACTTTCCCTCATATAAAAAATTATAAAAATAAAATTCTACTTATATATTGCCTTATTTAAGAGCTATGGTTAGAATGCTGCATTGCAGGCTAATTCTGCTGACTGCAGTTCAGCAGTTTGAATCATACTGGCTCAAGGTTGACTCAGCCTTCCATCTTTCTGAGATCGGTAAAATGACGACCCAGATTGTTGGAGAAAATATGCTGGCTCTGTAAACTGCTTAGAGAGGGCTACAAAGCACTGTGAAGCACTATATAAGTCTAAGTGCTATTGCTATTGCTTTACTTACATTTGTAAGATTAAAATCAGTAACAGATTTAAAAATTTTACTTTTATAATCCATTATATGTCCAGGCAATCTAGTTTGTGCTATAGTATACACACATGCACACACACACAAAATAAAGAAACAACCATATGAAGTTGATTGGGCTGATAGAAGGCTAATGGCCCAAGAATAGAGAAAGCTGATAGCCCAATGAGAATAGAGCAGAGTCTGAATTTTTCCAATGGGATTTGGTCTTTTATAAAGTTGCAAATAAATGTTACATCATTTAAACGCATATTTATCCTTTGAAATCTAGGTGGGTGCATCGGCATAATATGTAACGATATGTAATGTGTGTGTGTGTGTGTGTGTGTTAGAAAGAGGATAAGGGAAATGCAAAAACTATATCAATATTAGGTGTATTAAAATTAATTAGTAATATATTCTATCTATAAAATTAATTTATTTCTCCATCTACAAATTCTCCATTAATTCAGACATAAACAACCCAGGGTGGGTTCTAACTTACCTCGCCGCTGATTCGCTACCTCCCGCGTTGCGTGGGTGCATGCGCAGTAGAAAAAGGAAAACAATACCAAAAAAGGTCAAAAACAAGATGGAGATGCATGCGCAGTGCCAGAAACTCGGCTTCTGCAGATGCAGAGAAGAAAAACAATCCGAAAAAAAAATTCAAAAATGTTTTTCTTTTCCAAAAAATAAAAAAAATATGACATCACCAGGAGCCTACTACCTATTCAGTAGAACCGGTCCGAACCTCTGAAACAACTTATCCTACTTCCTTCTGGGAGAAGGGGGGGAGGAGGCAACAAAAATAATAGTTTTACTAGGGGGGAAAAATGAAAAACCGGGAAAGAGAAAATTAGT
>JANHFT010002017.1:22967-48834 GCA_032467955.1 Pseudoxenodon macrops
AAAATCCATCTGGTTCAATTCCAAGCTGGGTGAAAGACGCTGGAAACAACATGGAGGCTGATTGGAAAGAAAGTCGGTTTATTGATGAAGCAACAACCAGCAGCAGTTCTGGGTCAGCTGAACAAATGATTGAACGAGTGGATGGCTCTTTATAGGTTTCTGTGACTTTGAAGTAGTTGGACTGTTCTGGGGGTTGGTCCAATGAAGGGGGCTTGAGTGTTCTGAAAGGGTGTTGGGCAATTCCTATCGTGGCTAATGGCTCTCGTCCTGTGTTGGCTCTTGGGTGAGGGGCTGCTTGTTCTAATCCTACCATTCTGCCTTTGTTAGTTGTGTTGCAAGGAGTTTTTGAAATATCCTTCCTTGAATGCATTTCTGCCTGCAGCATTTGCTTTGCTTATGAATAGAGCCATCTAGATAGTTGGTTTCCTCTTTCAATAACCTCTTTATCTCCTTCAGTGCTGTGGGCTATTAAGAAAGACAGGGGGCTGCTTTCTGTCTTTAAGAGCATGTGTCTCCATGTTTCCATTTGGGCAGCCAGTTCTCACCTATTCGGGAGAACCGGTTGTTAACTTTCTAAGCAGTTCTGAGAACTGGTTGTTGGAAAAATCTTATTTTGTTTTTTCCCCACTTTCCAGGGCTAATCCTGTAAGGAAGGCAGGAAGGAAACATTCTGGTGTTGTTTCTAGCCTCATCTTTATTGCCCTGCTTACAGAAACTGCCTCTCCGCTTAACCCTTGTTACATTGTAACAGCTAAAGCAAAGCGCCCATCGATGTGAGTGACCTTGAGTTGGCCACGCCCACACAGTCACATGACCACCGAGCCACGCCTATCCGGCTGGTCATTAGGGCAGAGAACCGGTTGTTAAATTATTTGAATCCCACCGCTGCCTTTGGAGAAATATAATATTCTGACTCTTTTAATATTTCCCAAAATATTTCATTCTCCTGAGGGAGGGGGCTTCCCACAGTGCGACACTGCGGAAAGAATTTTGTAGCAACGTCACAAATCCGCATTTTGGTGTCATTGCAACTGGCTGGGCTCACCCTGCTCTCTTCTCCTTTCTTTTCCCCCCACCCCAGGTCATCATTTTCAAACTGGGCCCCTTCTTCATCCCTCTCTCTCCCGCAAGAGTCATTTGCAGAGAGCCCCACCCCCCCAAAAAAAAAATTCAAGGTAGTGATTGCAACCATAAGACCGACAACACATGATGGGTGTTTAAACGGAGCAGGGGGCCAACTGCATAGCTGCAGCCATCCTTGTCAATCTCTCACTCCTTCACAACAGTAGTGAAATCCTACCGGTTCGCACCGGTTCGAGCGAATTGGTAGCAGTCGTGGTGGCTGGTTCAGAGAACCGGTAGCACCGGCAGCACGAGGCTCTGCCAACCTTCCTGAACCTCCAGGTTTTTTTACCCTCTGTGCATGCGCAAAGCCTTCTTCCGGCACGTGGCGCATGGACTTCAGAACCGGTAGGGAAGGTAAGTAGATCTCATCACTGCTTCACACCCATATCTCACCATCTTTTATACCTTCTTTCTTCTTCTAAATTTCCACTCTTTTTTTGTTCCTTGGGACAACCGGACCCACTCAGGAAGTCCCTAGCCCCAAGGTATGACTCTAAAGCACCAACCAAGGCATGCAAGGCCAATAAGTAGTGGTGGGGTGAGGCCAGCCAGCAATTTAACAACCGGTTCAACTGGTTGAATCCCACCACTTCTCCGAGCCCACTTTGTCTAAACTTTGTCTTTTCCTCTAATATTTATCGAGAGGTTTGGTTTATCCATTTTATCAGTGGTTGATCGATTTGGTTTAGTGGTTAAGGCATCAGGTTATAAACCAGGAGACTGTGAGTTCTAGTCCCTCCTTGCCGTGAAAGCCAGCTGGGTGACTTTGGGTCAATCCACAGGAGACTCCGAGTTCTAATTACATCCTAGGCATGAAAACTGGCTGGGTGACTTTCACCTGACAGATTCTCAATCCACCCAACCCACCTCACAGCACTGTTGTGCAGAAATAGGAGATGGGAAGAGTGTGTTAGGTATGCATGCCACCTTGAATTACTAATAAAAATAATAAAGGTAGGATTTAAAAAAATCCAAAAGAATAATAACAACATGTATTCTATTTCCAAATGTCCCTGTAACCTCAATTTTTAAGCAACAGGAACAGGTTCATAATGTCTCTTTTACTGACCCCACATCGTCAGCAATGGCTACAGCTCCCAGCTACCTCAATTTACAAATTTTTCCAACTTTTGGATTATATACTCCTGGCAAACTCTGACCGGCACCAATGAACTAGTATTTCAAGTTCTCTGAATATCTCCTTGATCTTCTGGATGATTGGCACCAGTCAAATCATGTCCAGTCAAATATAAAAGGAGCATAACCAGCAGCATAACCCATGGAAAGATCAAGGAATCCTTGATTTGATTTGATTTGATTTCTGTAGCCGCCCATCTCAACAAGCAACCCAGGGTGATGTACATCAAATCTCTGTCTTGTATGCTTCTGCAGGATGTTGCTCATTCCTTTGCATTAAAGTCATGATCTTACAAATGCCTACAAATGTATCAAACTACAGGGTGTAGTTAAGAGGTGTCAAACTCAAGGCTCGCGGTCTGGATCTGGCCCATGGGGTGCTTAGATCTCACCTACAGGGCCGCCCTGGAAACAGCGAAGGATCAACTCGCGGTGCCTCTGTCAGAGAAAATGGAGCTCGCGAGGGCCGCATGCCAAGGGTGGGTCCTACTTACCTTCCCTACTGGTTCGGAGTCACACTGGAAGTACGACTACAATTACACTCGTGTGCGCACCCTCATCACTTCTGGGCGAATACCCTCTGCGCATGCGCAGAAGGCTTTGCACATGCGTAGAGGGTTGTTTTTCAGCCTATTTGAGGCCGGAGCACTGCTTTTCAGCCGGAGCACTGGTTCGGGGATATGTCCAACCAGCTGTCGCTGCTGGTTAAGCGAGCGGGGGGGAAATTTTCACTACCGGTTCTAGTAAACCGGTATGAACTAGCAGGGACCCACCTCTGCCGCATGCCCACCCCTCCTCCGAGCCCCATTTCTGCTGGCAAAAGGTTTCAGGAAGCCGTCAGGACTGAAAACGGAGTTCAGGAGCCCGTTTTCACTGGCAGAGCGTTCGGTCCACCACAGGCAACCCCCAACATGACTGAAGACAAGCTGGCCACGCCCATCCCAGCCACACACACACACACACACCAGGTCAAACACAACCCCGATGCAGCCATCAATGAAATCAAGTTTGGCATTCCTGGTGTAGTTTGTCAAGGTTAGAATTTTAAGATACTTTTAAGCTCCGATTGTGTAATGAGATGTGTGAATGGCCTTGGGAGACAGGAGGGAGAGTCACAAAAAAGGACAACCAGCATATGAAAGATATCTCGGCCCACAGAAAAGGAGAGAGTATGAGAAACGTTTCAAACAACACTCCCTAAAAGCAAAAGAAGAGAAAGGATATCAGCCTTGCCTGATTCTGTTAATGTACTGTATTTTTCGGAGTATAAGACACACCTTTTTGCCCCATAAAAGAGGGTGGAAATGTTGGTGCGTCTTATACACCGAATACAGAAATGTTGGCATCCCATTTTTGCGAAAAATGGGCCCGTTTTTCTCAAAAACGGGGTGCGCAGAGTGTTTGGGAGGCTTGCAGAGTGTCTGTGGGCTGGGGGAAGGTAAAAACTCCCCCATTTTTGCGAACAAGCGAGCGAAAAACGGGCCATTTTTCACAAAAACAGGGGCATTTCTGCCTTCCCTCAGCCCTCAGAAGCAGTCTGCAGATGTCCCAAACACTCTGCGCACCCCTTTCTTTGCAAAAATGGGTGAAAAATGGGCCCATTCCTGCAAAAAACAGGGTGCACAGAGGGTTAGGGAGGCCTGCAGAGTGCTCCTGGGGGCTGGGGAGGACAAAAACTTTTTTTTCTTACTTACCTCTTTGAAATCTTGGTGTGTCTTATACACCGGTGCGTCTTATAGTCCGAAAAATACGGTACTCCCTCCTCAAGTGCTGCGGTGCTGACTGTAACTTGTATGCAACATCAGATTTCCTTTCTGACACTTTAACCAGCCAAGAGGACAAAGGTCAGGTCCACAAGTGGCAAAGCTAAAAACCTTGTCTACTTCTTCTGGATGCACAAAATCAAAAACATCACAGGATGCCACCTCTGACATTTCAGTGGAACTTGTCTATCCAGCTGCCAAAGTGACTACAAGCAATTTGATCCATAAAAGGATCAGCCAGTTAATCACAACTTGCCATCCAAACTACCTCTTCCAAGTAGGGAATGCATCTCTAAAGGGTGCAGTTGGTTGGCTTTCCTCAGCTGCAATAAAGCAAAGGTGTCATTTTGCTTTGCTGCCACAATGTTGGCTTCAATTTGAGCTCATGCTCATATCTAATCATGCATGCTTCTTATCCTCTACCAACAATGCCCCAGGCATCTCTTTACCCTCTTGATCATCCAGAACTCCTCAGAGATTTGGCAGGAACAGAGAGGATGCTCAGGAGCAATCTTCTCCAGTGTTACCTTTGCTTCTTATTCCAGAAGCTAACAAAACATTCAACTGAACCGATCTTTTGTTGGCAGCCTGTCAACTACCTACCATCACAGTTTCAGTTATTTAAATTAATCCCCACCTCTGGAGATTTTATGTAACACGCACATACATACACACAAACCAAAAAGAAAATATAGTGAGCTAATAATATAGCAAGATCCTGCCATTCACTGTGAATGTGAATGTAGGCAGCTTGTTGTGCTTCAAGATATGAGGAATCAAATAAAATGTTTGTGATTGAAAAGTTGGAATATAAAATGGGAATATGCATATAGGACTGGTTTGCAGGCAACATGGATGCTGGAGAGTCTATTTAACAAGGGATTATTAATTTAAGAAGTACACTTAAATTATTTCAGCTGCTGAAACAGGTAAGAAGCAAAGAGGTCTGCTTCTGTCTGCCAAGCTCTGGAGAGCCATCTGTGTTCCTCTTTTTGTGCCCTCTCTCTATACATTTATTATTATTTATAATAAACAGTTTACATGCATTAAACAATCATTGGGTCTCGCTGTCTCCTGCAGTGCTTTCCTTCCCATTTATGCAAAGATACGTGAATTTAGATAAATTCTTATTTTTTTAAAAAGGCAAGTGAACTTTACCATCTGCACTACTTATATTTAACAGATAAAGCTATTCCCATCATAGAGAGGATCCCATGTAGCTGAATACAGCTGAAACCTATTGGATGGAGCAACTGAAAACAAAAAGAAGTACAAAGGAATACTTCTACTGTACTTTATTTGTACTGCTTTATTTGATAGATTCTCCCATCTTTCCACAACAGTGAATACTCCGGGCAGCTAATAAAATTTAAAGAAATTACCCAAAGTATTAAAAATATTGATAAAATTTTACAATTACAGGAGTAACAAAAATATTTAGCAAAAGAGTTTCTAAGACACTCCAACTGTTGTAAATGTACACTGATTGTGAAACACCCAAAGGTGATAGTATAACTGGGACACCACAACAGTCATAAAGGGAAGGACTGATCACGAAGCTGCTTTTCCCCCCACGATGTAACTTCGAATGGTTGCTAAACCAGGCAGTTGGTAAGCAAGGAGTACCTGTACACTATTCAACTCAGAGGGTTCTTGAAGAGGATTATATACTGTATGTATTCAAAAATTCTTCCATACAAACAACACATACACACAATACGCATATTTTCCTTTCCAAAGGATATTTTCATGGTTGGTAAAGCGAAATGTGAGTTTGCTGGGTCTTTTGGAGGAGAGTCTTACAGGGTCACTGGGAATATACTGTGCATCAAATATTAACCACTAGTCTGTGGTTTTTCTGTTGGTAAAATGAGTTATTCTCACAACACAAATGTAAATTTCATTTGGGACAGATATTTAATGTAATGGGAAAGAACTGTGTTCCTAAGGAACATCAAGGCGAAATAGACAGTCGAACATATCTGAAGGAACCACCAGTTTGATTTTAGCATTTCATACAAGTGTTTGATTAATAATTTCTAAGCATACTGACTGTGAACTATTGCATTTCCTCATAGTTTTTATAAAATGCTTTAAGCAATGTCCTTAAAATTATTCAGCTGATTAAATAATTTCTTAGAGCAACCGATTAGTCTAATTTCAGTGGGAATTAAAACATAATTTTATCTAATGTTGTTATCTAATACTGGGATAAATTAAACTTAAAATAGAGACCCAAAATGATAGAAACTTAAAAATCTATCTCTACGGCACCTGAAAGATTTTGTGACACAATATTCTACAGGCCTCAATGACACGAAACCCAATGTTAATTCTCAGTCTCTCTAGATTTCAGGCAACTGCAAAAAACAAGGAACGCTGGGCTTAATTTTCCATGTAGTTAATGAAGGCAGAATTTGTTTTTAGGAGCATACATTTTATTTCAAGTCACATATAGCTGTTTTTGCTTTACCTGTAGCATTTTCTAATATTGGTGGTATAGAAATACTGAGCATGACTGAGAAATAACTTTTAAGCATTTCATAAAGGAGAGAAATAGTTCACAAATATTTCTTAATATATGTAACAGGAAAATATTATTAAAATAATGTAGCAAGGCTCAACATTTAAATACCTAACATATCTAAAGATACTCTGCATCATCATAATCAACTATAAAAAACCAATTAAATTTTCAACTGACATGTATTCTGATAATAAAGAATATTTAAAGCAAATCAGAATAATATTTAAAGGAAATTAGATGAATCAAAAAAGCTTAATTTCCACTTTTTCATGAAAAAACATTGACCTACTGCAAATGGGCTATCTAGTTAATTCTTTTGTTTTGCACTGAAAGAAATATTCTACCGTATTATAAAATAGAAATGGCTTATGACAAAAATATTTGAGTGCATTCTAGTGGAGATCCTATAGGAATACAGCTCATCTGATTGAAACGTAATTAGGAAAAACAATATGTGCAATTTTAAACCAGTTCCCTAATAATGTATAAAACATCAGTATGCTCCATTTTGACTGGCAAAACATATTCTTTTATTTGAGAAATTGCAAACCAGTTTTATTATCCTGAAGTAGACTGTCAAATTGTAAAATAGGGAAGCTTGCTTTTCTATATGAGATGGGGGAATAATAACTGAAAGATTATGAAAAACGATTAAGAAACATCTGTAGCCAAACTTCCTTATAATGCATATCAGGATTCACCCCAAATAAGGGAGAACATTTCTAAAAACTAGCAAAACATTTTTGTTTGTATACTTAAACCATAAATGTCCCCTTTTGTTGAGTACATGCAGCCAGACACATACAAATCTGAAATTAATCAGATCGAATTAATTAAACTGATCTGAAAAATGCAAAACATCTAGGTGGGATATTAAACTACTCTCTTTATGAACACAAGATAATTTATATTAAGGTTTTATTCTAAACGTGGCTTAAGTATAAAGCCCAGTTGTGAAATTGAAGATTTCTTCTTATTTAACTAATTATAAATCTACTTGTTTGATGTTAGATCTGACAAGTGCAATTATAGCTTCAAAGTACATGCTTTTAAGAAGGAAAGGAAACTAATCCTCCAATAAATAAATATATAAATTACTTTTGCTTTTCAGGCATTAGTATATGAATTCTTCAATCTCTCCTTACTATTAAATGAGGGAGAATAAATCAGATGGGGAGGACTATAAACTGAGAACCTAGTAAAATTTAATTCATGTGTAAACAGTTGTCTACCCTACAATTTATGACTATAGATAAAGCTAAGACTGTCATCGGTTAATATGAATATTGGCTCCACTTCACTGCCTGGGATGAACACCTTCTAGGAAAACAGTTCCTCTTCGATTCTAGGTATGAATGAAAAAGTCTGTGTTACACCTTCCTACCGAAAGGGCTCCTCTTATTTTGGTAAGCTTAGCCCAGGACACACAGGAGAGGAGAATTAGCTTAAAATAGTTCCAGAACATGGCTATTAAATATTAGTATTTCTGTCAATTTTTAAAGAACCATCTCCAGAAAAAAAAACAGAATTATTCTGATGCTCAGGAATAGTTTTCATGAATTATATATTAGCATTTGAATTTTGTCAGCAAGGCATTTTAATATTTGAAAGATCCTTCTTATTAACTGTTGAGATAGTTTTTCAACCTTATTAATTTTCCTACTTTTTTTCTCCTTAGACAAAAATAATCTTAAAAACCTTTAGAAATACAAGGAAATATTTTACTAGGCAGTAAATCCAATATTTTCATGTATCCATAAAAACCCTCAACATAAGGGTCTAACATTTTAAAAACTAATTCAAATATCTGGCTCTTTATATTTTTAAAATATAAAGAGAAATTACTTGGCTTTCATATTGTTAAGACATAATTTTTAATGGTATTACACACACACAAACACACCACACACAATATTGTACACACACACATTATTGTACACACACTCATCTCAAATATACGTGAACACACACAACATAACCTCAGTTTCCATATCCAAATAATTTGTTGCCACCTGTATACTTTTCTCCTTGACAGATTTAAAAGTGTCCTACACATAGAAGGTTGATCCATCTGGGACAGAGCAAAGGGTGACCATCACACACACACACACACACAAACAGAAAGAGAGAGAGAGAGAGAGAGAGAATGCAGAGCATACATATCTGATCTGGTTTTGCCCATTTGCTGATTCCTTGCCCTCTTGATTTCCAGAGTTAATCCAAACAAGATTGGATGTATACCTAATTCTTTGCACCAGGAGACTTTCCCATCCTGCTGATAGTTTCAGACAGGTTCATTTCAACTATGCTATGTAATACACCCTCTTTGAATGGCAAAACCCATGAGATGTCCATATTATTTTTTCAGTCTGATTAATCTATCCAGTACCCAGAGATGACTGGAACATCAACCTAATTCTTCTAAACGTTAAAAGAAGAAAAATTCTGACACTTCATATGAAACGGCATAACTCAAAAAACACAACAAAAGCCAGAAAGATGATGGTGTGACTTATAAGAAAGTGCTTCTCAAGAGAAATAAAAGAAAATCCATGGCAAAGAGCAACAGCAGTCTCATGTGCCTTAATATATGAATCTCTACTTATTTGAGATACTTTGGAAAGTATCATTCAGTTCCAAAACAAGCACATTCCCCCCCTCTGTCTTCTTGGAAGAGCCAGTTTATAATCTTTAATTCATGAAAAGCTACCTCAGATACAAGGCAGGAAAATAGATGCCGGAGTGCTGGTGCAAGACTGTCAATATGATAGACACTTTAATTGGCAGGACTTCCTCTTGTTCCGGCTGCTGGCAGAACTTCAATATTGCTATCTTATTACTCTCCACAAAGTGGACGTTTCCTTGAAGGTACCGATTACCAAAAATATGAAGAGTTTGGGCTGACTTACCTTTTGGATGCCATGGATCTGTAAACTCGTATTTCCCCACACCAACAGTCCGTAGCATCTGCATCCCATTTGTGTTGTCCTGATTGCCCGTCGGGTTAGGAGGAAGCTGAGGAGCAGCCTGCCCATTGGTGGCTGGAACACTATTAGGTAGGGCAGCTGAAGGCAAAGCAGGTGGTGGTGGAGGCAGCATAGGACAAGTCATGTGACCATTACCTATTACCCCATGGCCTGGGTGAGTCACCTGACCAACCCCAGTCATAGAAGACATAGTAATGGGTTGATTGTTTGTGTACAAAGGCTGGCTTTGCAGATTCACAACCATGTTACTGAGAGGCCGTGAAGGCTGCTGCGGAAGCTGGTAATGAGCTGGCATTAATGGAAGCTGGGGGGTAACATGTGGAGGGAGTGAGGGTGTGACTCCAATGACAGGGGCTTGGACGTTGACTGCTGGGCTGAAGGTCGGTGGCTGATTCATCCCATAAGAATGAGTTATAAGAGTTGGTTGGCTACCTGCTGCAACTGTTGTAACCCATGGAGCTGTACCTGGAAAAAGGAAAGCTAGCAGTAAGAACAATTTTTGCAAAAGGTCAGCCCCCAAAATAGCTCCCTCTGCAAATGTGATTCTGTTGAGTCTCTCCCCTTCTCTCTTATAACGAGAGGGATGGACTGACATCAGTCCAAAATGGTAAGTGCAAAGTAGTAAATGCTATAATGCGACAGGAAAGCATCAGCATTAAAAATCCTGATCAACGTGCAAGACAGTATGTTTACAGTTTTCTGTAATTTTATGCTTCCAAGAAAATTAACCTCTTTCTCCAATGTGTTTTTGTGGCTCCCTGAGAAACACTCAGTGTGTGTAATAACCATGTTCCAGCCGCTACAAAGAGATTATAATTAGGCGCCTGGCGAAGTTGGATGTGTCAGGAAACTGGAAAATATTTCAGGTGGCTCTGGACCCAAAAAGAGACTTTATGTATTAAACGCATCTAGATAACACCACAACCAAAGGACCTAAACCTAAAAACTAGGGGATTTTATTATTATTCTGGCACAGGATAAACAGGAACAGAAAGGGCAGAAGAAAGAACTTTAACAAATTTGCAGCATCGTAATACATTTGTATTAGCCATGGCATAGGAGTAACCTGAAGAGGTCTTTGTAACTAGAAAGCAAAGCTGTAATATTAAAAAAAGGACTCACGATAAAGCCTTATTTAGAGTGGAATTGAAAGAGCATATTGAATTTGCTTTGAACAATTTTCTCCAGCAAAATTGCAAATAAGGCTGAAAGTATACCTGGGTTTTCAGTCTCCCTCATTTGTTTAGATGGTGGCTCATCTGTATCCCAGGGAGTAGACTGATTGATGGGTGTCTGTCCCCACCTTACACTGGTTGCTAATCCTTGTGGTTGATTATCTGTCTTGGAAATGGAAAGTGTCTGCCAGAGAATGAAAGAAAACATATCGAAATTAAGACATATATACACAGAATCCTTATGGTGCTTTGCATGATTTTGCATAAAGTTTTATATTGCATTTAACTAGGCCACAGGTGTCAAACTCAATTGTGTCACGGGCCGGAGCATGACGCATTGTGACTTTTTTGCCTTTGTGGAACCGGGGTGAGTGTGGCCTCTCCATGATGCATCTGGCCCGCGGGCCGCCAGTTTGACACCTCTGAACTAGGCCAACATTAGACAGAGCAAGCTAAATATAATTTTTATTGTTTGGAAGGTATTATGATTAATCCAACAATTGTTACCTTAAGGTGGCTGTGAAAAGAACACTTCTACTCCAAATTTAATTACTTGCCAGGACAATCAGTATGTACCACCATAGAATTTCTGCAATGTTACTATCAATGTGCAAGGTATTAGATAATTCATCCCATTTATTACTCATCACAGTTACCTGACTTTACCCAAATAAAATGTTTAGCTATCTGGGGGCATAATTTCATGCTGGGATTTTTTCTGCATTGTGCATATTCAAATAATGAAAAAGCAAATGCCATTTCTGAAGAAATGGACTTTCTCCAAACAATTGAGATGTTAGAGACCTTATTGCATAAGACTCTTTAAAATTGAACTAATAATACATGAATACAATAGAAGTTGCACCAAGTCTGTACTGGCTATTTTTCTGGGTATTAAAAGAAATGAGCAGAAAAGAGTAGGGTTCTGTGATACAAGCAAGTAGCTTTATATAAATATCCAAAGAAAAATAAATGTTTAATATGATAACCAAGGTGCTTCCCAGTTTCTCCTTATGTCTCTGCCAGAGAAGGGAGTTAGGTTTTCAGTATTATATCCCTCCCTGCACAAATATAACAACAATACAGACCTTCTTTATCAACACATGGATATCTAGATAGGTTCCAACAGAAAAAGAAGTTGTCCAGAATTTGCTGGTTCTAATTTATATGTATTTGGGGAGGAAATATCATGTTGGCTAGATTAAACAGAATATCCTCTGTCAATCAAAAAATTATTCTGCCTCCCATCAAAACATGGTTCACAATTCCTGGTTCTTAATAAGTAGGTTTACCTCTCAGAAGGCAAACACACTCTCAAACTAGTATTGATTCAGTCAGAAAGAAGCTACACATTTTAATTTACAGTGCCTAATAATCCTGGGGTACAATGAAGGAAATCAAAAATAGAGAAGAAATAGCCCAATAAAATTCCTGATTAATTATTAAAATTTAATGCTAAATGAAAAAAAACACCCTAATAACAGACTTATTTTTCTGGTGGTCTTGAAGATATAAATTATTGCTTTGGAAATTCAGAGCCATGGTAAAAGGAAAGTTGTGTCTTTGGTAGAACACAGGAACATTTATTTTAGCTTTAATTATCTGATATGTTCGTTGGCCACTGTAAAGAGATGGGCTTTCTAAAATGTTCTGTAGACATCACAGGAACTAATTGCATTATGGTGTACTTTGCTTTTTAGCTTTCATGTCACACGCTTATTTGGATTAAATAAGGAACACATGAAAGAGGTAAATTGCTTGAAACACACTTTCAGGTGTGCATTTCAAAAGGAAAGAAAAGAGAGGCCAAATGTCTACTTGTTTGAATAGACAACCTCTGAAAGGCTTTGTGGCTGTGATACTTCAAAAGCATATACTTCAGGAAGAGACAGGAAAAAAGGGTATTAAATATCAAGATGCCCAATGGCATTATTTTGTTTATTTACTTATAATATTGCTAATCCTGCCTTTCAGTGAACAGAGTCACACCTTTCAGGAATTTTATTTTTTTTAAATACACACATACACACTGCCTTGAATCAGTCATAAAAAATAGAGCAAACTACAGAATTCTTCAGACAAAAGAACAGGAAGAAGATAAAAGAAGCTGGTCTATTCTATCAGAGAAGAGTGTTTTACCAGCTGAGGGTCACCACCAAGAAAGCCTCCAAACCTTGGCCCTTGAGAAAAAGGACTTATAAAATGAAATAAGGAACTGGTTCACTTTTGATGGTGGGACCTAGACAATTTTCTCATGTGATGAATACAGCGGGTGCCTGGAGTATTTTATTTTTATTTTTAAAATAATAGAAAGTCAGTATGGATATTACACACGCACGGATAATATGAAGCACATACGGTGCTGATGTTTCTAGATGCACAGAAAGCATTTGACAATGTGAACTGGCGATTCATGATACTACAGATATATGGAATTTGGGAAAACTTTTATCGCTATGATCAAGGCAATATACACCAAACAGACTTCAAAAGTGTTTGTGAATGGGGACATAACAGAGAATATTGATATTAAAAGAGGCACAAGACAAGGATGCCCATTGTCCCCCTTATTATTTATTTTGACTCTGGAAGTATTAAATAGTATTAAAATCCACCAAGATATAGAAATAAAAGGCATAGAAGAAAAATACAAACTATAAGCTTTGGTTTTCATCATAGAGGAACCGCAAGAAATGGGATAAAAAAATAGAAGACTATGGTGCCATTAAAGGATTGAAAATAAACAAAGAGAAAACTAAAATCCTAGGTAAAAATCTTACAAAGGAACAGAAAAAAGACTTAATGGAAAAGATAGACATTCAGATAGTAAAAAGAGTAAAATATTTGGGAATACATCTATCAGCAAGATGTGTAATCATAAAAGAAGACAATTACTTAAAATTAACACAGCAAATTAAATTGGATCTGGAAAAGTGGAAAAACATGCAATTATCACTGTTAGGAAGAAAAGCCACCATCAAAATGAATATCCTACCAAGACTGTTGTACCTGTTCCAAACAATCCCAATAAAGCTAGAAAGGAAATATTTCGTGGAATTAAATAAAACGGTAACCAAACTTATATGGCAAGGCAGAAAGGCAAGAATTAGGATGAAATTAACGCAAGACTACCAATAGAGGAGGCTGTGGTTGTCAAATTGGGAATTATACTATCAAGCAGCCCTTACCTGGCTGAAAGAATGGATAACTCTGAGACATAGACGATTACTGGTATTAGAGGGACACGATTTACAACTGGGGTGGCATGCCTTTCTATGGTACGAGAAATACAAAGCACATAAATACTTTCAGGGACACTACAATAGAAATGCCTTACTTCCAATATGGATAAAAATCAAGGGAAAACACTATTTGAAAATACCAGTTTGGCTCTCCACGATAGAGGCACTAACATACCCAAATGTGATGGATAGGGGAAAAATTAAATCACTGCAGTTGTTAAGTTAGTAACAACAGTCCTTAAGTAAAAATCTGGCTTTCCCATTGATTTTGCTTGCATATATGCGTGCCAGTTGCCAAGCATCTGAATTTTGATCATGTGACCATGGGTATGCTGCAACAATCATGTGAAAAATGATCAAAGCGGTCACTTTTTTCAGTGTCATATATTTAAATGGTTATTAAACAAGTGGTTGTAAGTCGAGGACTACCAGCCTTAATAAATAATTTCTGTTTTGCTTGTAGCAAAATAAACGAAAATCTTCTCAATGAAAAGATCACATTCCAACACGTTTTCAGTTTTTCCAAACTAAAGGCATTATGTACAAATAAAAAGCAAGCTCTACACAGATGTATACATTCAGGGAACAAATGCTGTTAAGTTTCTTGCATTCCTCTGATGTTTTTACAGCTGTATTAAACTCATAATTCAAGAAATTTAATGAAAATGTTCTGTAACAGCAAAACAGCTGTTTCTTATGCAAAGTAAAAGTTTTACTTTACTTCAGTTTATTTTTAGATTTTTGTTTTGCCATTTTCTATCCTTGATTGCAAATAAACACAAATACATACTTATCTCTCAAAGCTGTTCTATCACTCTAGTCTATACTGACCCATGGCAAAAAAAAGAAAGAGTAAAGGATGCTGCCTCTGAAAGGGTCTAGAGCAGGGGTGTCAAACTCGCAGTCCATAGGCCAGATGTGTCACATGCTGGCCATGCCCGCACCTGGTTTAGTGAAGGGGAAAAAAGTCACAATATGTCACTTGACGCCGCCGTGACAATGCAAGTTTGACACCCCTGGTCTAGAGGAATATAGAATTACAGTATGAATTGTTACACCAGGTTAGTTGTGTGTAGATTGTATAATGTAAATTTAAAACATCTGTTTGGATTCCAAACATTGTGATGTCACAGCCTCTAATGTGTTGTGCTAAGCCAGTGGTATGATGGCTATTGTTGAAAACAAGGATGAAAAATGGAGCACTAGTTTCCTGGAACCTAATCTGGAGTTTAGATTGTATAATCCCTGAATGGTTTTAATCTTTTCTCACCATACAGTCCTCAATATGGGCCAAATGATGATATAGACCAGAGATGGCTAACCTTTTTGGCCCCGAGTGCCGAACATGTGTGCGCACAAACCCATAATACAATGTGTGCATGACCCCCCTGCCCCGTCGCATGCATGCGTCACCCCCATGTGTACACCCTGCCCCTGCACATGTGACCCTGTGCATGCATGTGCAATCCTATGCACCCCCAGCATGTGTGCACATCCTGTGCTTATGCCCAACCCCCGCACATGTGCGTGCATGTTCCGCATACACTCCCCGCATATGTGTGGCAGAGTCCAGAAAACCAGCTGACTGACTGTTGGGAGATGCGCGTGCATGTGCGGCAGAGCTGAACTGGGGTAATGGCTCACATGCTTGTAGAGAGGGCTCTCCGTGCCACCTGTGGCACATGTGCCATAGGTTCGCCATCATGGATATAGACGATTGAGAAGTTACCATATGAAAGATCTTTCGAAGTATTTTGTGCATTAGAAACAAATCTTCTATCTCAGATGAGTGAAAGCAACAGTTTTTTGTGACTGGTGGCAGGTAGCCATTAGTGCTTTGAATGCTTTGTTCATTGTTTGGTAAGGGCACAGCTAATGCCCATAAACATTGTTAGATGCACTGTTTTCTCCCAAATTGTGTCACAGATCTTTTAGTACAGGGGTGTCAAACTCACAGCGTCATATTGTCACATGACATATCATGACTTTTCCCCCCTTCACTAACCTGGGGTTGGGCGTGGTGCATCTTGCCCGTGGGCTGTGACTTTGATACTCCTAATCCTGCCCACGAAAGCTAAATCGTCAATCCTGTGTCAGCCTGAATATGTAACATCTCCTTTGAACAATTTGGTTAGTTCCTTCCTGTCATTGTCCAATGCACAAATGTAACAATCTTTACACACACACTTCTTCATGCTTAATTATCAATTACACTGAAAGTTATACCATTAAATAATAGTCCCCAGAATAGAATATCTGTTTGCACAAAGAAGACACAAAATACCCTTCATTGGTGAGATGGTATCTATCCATTTATGACCCCAACTGCTTAGTTATACCTAGATCAGTGATGGCTAACCTTTTTCTTCTTGCGTGGCAAAAATGGCAGGTGCATGCGCTATAGCGCATGCCAGCACACAACCCACCTCACGCACACTGAACTGCGCATGCGCGCATGCCCCCATTGGGCTGTTTTTCGCCCTCCAGGGGGTTCAGCAGGCTTCCCTGAGGCCTCCAGAAGGTGAAAAATGCCCCAATGGGAATTCCAGTTTGCCCGTTGGGCCGTTTTTCACGCTCCGAAGGCTTTAGGGAACCCTCCTAAAGGCGAAAAATGGCCCTGCGGGCAAACCAGAAGTTTGGGAACGGACTTCTGGTTTGGCTATAGGACCATTTTTCACCCTCTGGAGGCTTCCCTGAAAACTTCTGAAGCCTCTGGAGGGTGAAAAACGGCCAAAAATCAAGGCTGAAAATCAGTTGGCCAGTGAGCGCAAGCGCGCTGCAGCTAACAGGGCAACACCTTGCGTGCCTTCAGAAATGGCTCTGCATGCCACCTGTGGCACGTGTGCCCTAGGTTCGCCATCACTGACCTAGATGATACTTTTAATTTCATTCTCCTTAAGAAATTTGCTTTTCACAAAGAATATATTGACAATATTGAGAAAAAAGACTTTGATCAATTATCCAAAAGCTACAATTCTAATACTTTCTTAGGTTCTAGTTAAGACTTCTAACTCATCCAATTTAAGCATCTAAAACCAGCTCAATTTAAATGCCTTGAGAAAAATGGAGATTTTTATTTATTTATTTTTGTCAAGCATATATTAGATAACATATATAAGTATAAACATGATTTAAATACATAAAATGGATATGAATTAGAGGGAACATTAGGACAGGGACAGTAGGCACGCTGGTGCGCTTATGGAAGGAAGGAAGAAAAGAAGGAAGAAAAGAAGGAAGGAAGGAAGGAAGGAAGACCATAAAGACAGATAGAATGAAAGGAGCCACAACCTGAAGGAGGCAGATGCTTTAGAGTTACAATATGCTAGTTGGTTTATTCTTCGCAAAATATCTGCTAGGATAGAAGCAGCTACTGAATAAGACAAGTGAATGAAACCAAATTACCTCTGCTTCAGACTACATACTTATAAAGAAAATGTATTATCAGAACACTATTCTGGGGCTGTTGCAGCTCCATTATCTAGTGGCAAATAGAGTTCTGTGCTCATTTTGGGTTTACATATGGAAAATATTTCAAGTGAAAGTAGCTTTTTTCTCTCTGAAGAAGTATCATGGAATCACTAGAGATAAGTTAAAAAACAAAATAGGAGAAATGCTGTTAGATCTGCAGAATGAAGTTTTCACAACTATCAAGTAGCAATAGGGATAATTCTTCAGCTATGATTAATTTCTCAGGAAGCCTATATTTCTGAAAAGTTTAACACTGCTCCAACAGTAATTATGATGTATGCCAAAGCCATAGTTCCCTTTAGAAAAAGGTCGGAATGACTGGCAGTCATAACAGTAAATATTTTCATTATAAAATGAAATGCATCTAACAATAGGGAGCCAAGTGATACCATCAACATGCAGACCTTTTGGATACTTGAAATGCGGGACGTGATCATGGGAACTAAGTAGTTACATAAGGATGTGCTAGCAAATCAAAATCAGTGGACAGAGCATCAAAGATATGGTCCTCATCATCTGACAAGCTCATATCTTAATTCCTGCTCCAGAACTTTTTTTTCTTTTTCTTTTTTAATGGTGTGCAACAATCAATGCACAATAAATGAAGCCTGGGTTCCTCAATTAACATTCCCAGTACTTTCAGCAACGAATGTCATAAATAACTATAATCCAGACTTCCTTAATTTGGATTCTTCAGATATATTGAGAATTCAAATTCCAGAAAGTATCTAGTCATCTGGGAGTTACCTATAATACGTTCCATCTTTCTACCACAGTTACTCCCCCCCCATCAGGTTTCAAGTTGTGCAGCATTGTTCCCCAAGATTAACTCTGTTGTTTTGATGTTTCAGCTCTATAGCAAACAATGTATTATGTTTGCACCATAAGAAATTTATAAATCAAATATACTAAATCAAACACATGCTTCTGTTTGCATTTGAGCATTTTCATGGAAGAGGCATTTATAAATGTTTTCATCTGGCTTTGCGATCATATCAAACATCCTGCCATCATATCTTTATGTCACAATATCAAACATGAATCAGTCAGAAAGTCAATCCATTTGCTTGTAACCCCGCAATTTTTAATATTTGGGAGATTCTACAGCCTTTCACATGTTACCGTACTTTACCACAGTAATTTCTACAATTTTTACAGTAGGATGGCTTTTCTTTCATAAAATCATTATGATTATTTGATGAGTAGAAGTAATCCTTGTCGGGGATAACATGCATGGCTACTTCTTGGAAGAAGGTAAAAGGACCAAGAGCCAGTAGCCCTTGTAGACTCTCTGTAAAGATTGGTAGATCTATTTCAGTCATCCTACTTCCTACTGATGAAGCCCTCAAAGGATCAAGGATGCTTAGCTGAAAGAAAAGGGAAAAAAACCCTGGAAAATTATATAAACAAATTAATTTCCCAAACTTTAACCAGCTTGCTTCTAAAGCCTTCTTCCCTGTCACATTCAGAGACAAAATAAATACAATCTATCAAATGCTGATAAATAATAAACCACACATCAAAAATTCTATATAAATTTATCAAATATCTAAAGAAAACAAGGCGCTATAGTATATAATAATCTTTTAGGGCAGCGCCCCCTTGCCCAGTCTGCAAATCTCAATGTGATGATAAATTATTGAGGTTTTCACTGCCTGGGCCAGGTGAAGCAAGTTGGTTGTTTTCAAATACTGTTAGGTCACAGTGCATATTTTCATAACTGGAAGAGATGTCATGGGACTGTGTGATATTTGTGGAAAGAAAGAAACAGTTGATCTTGTCCTTTGGGACTGTTTGTGTTATGATAATGCCAGATGCCTACTGTTGTAGGCGTTCTCTGACTTGGATGTTTAAGTTTTTTATTTAAGAATAACCTAGAAACACGCTCTTGTGGATATTTTTACAGGACCTTTCAGTACATGGTACTTAATAAGATCTGTGGAATCACTTGGGCCAGGAGGGAGGGTCCTGATGCCATCTCACCATTGTTGCCAAGGCTGGGAGTCTGTGGGCAGCTCCTGATTGCCCAATCTTAGTCTTCATTTACAGCCGTGATGTGAAGCCCTATTAAAATTCTGGCAAACAGAATAACAAAGTTGGGAGGGACCTTGGAGGTCTTCTAGTCTAACCCTCTACTCAAGCAGGAACCCCTTTTTTCATTTCAGATAAATGGTTGTTCAATCTCTTTTTTTTAATCTTCAGTGTTGGAGCATCCACAACTTGTGGAGGCAAGTTGTTCTGGCTTGTTCGTTTAGGAATGATAAATATTTGCTTTAATGAAATATATTTGAATATTAGTAACTCGAGTTGGTAGCTGGGCTGTTGGGCTGAGCTCCGAGCTTGGCAATTTGGTTGCAAATGTTTTGTCACCATTCGAGGAGACATTGTCAGTGCGTTTTGAATTGTGCTTGTCTGTCATAACATTAGCCTCTAAATATCTTTTTTATGTGATGCAAATTAGTGTGAATGTTGTTTGTTCAGCTACTTCTGAGTCATGGTTTCGGACTGTTTGGTTGGCTGGCTGTTGTTACCGAGACATGGTCTTTGGTTTTTAAATACCATCGGTGTGATGTAAATTAGTGTTGTTTGTTTGGATACTTCTGAGTCATGGTCTGGTTTTGGACTGCTTGATTGGTTCATTGTTGTTACTGCGAGGTGGTCCAATATCTTGTGAGCTGATTGGTTATGATTTTATTGTTGCATAGCGGGGTGCCTGTTTGTTCATTCTAAATGTTATTTTAGGGATTGCCGTTGATGCAGTTCTTTCGTTTTCAACAGTTGGTAGACTAGATCGATGTCAATATGTCTGTTTATTGATTTATTGGTGGAAAACAAACAAGTATGTATGTATGTATGTATTTTGTAGTATGTATTTTGTATTTTTATTTGTTTATTATAAATTGCCTAGAGTCATGTAAAAGTGAAACGGGCAGCTATGTAATTTAGTAAATAGTAAACAAACATACAAATATACTAGAAACTGACATTAATTCATGTAAGACATATCTTACTATTTCCCCAATTTAGGTTGAAATTCATAGAATTGGTAACATGGTTTTAAATGAATGATTGCTACTTAATAATGCATATGCTCTGCTTAGCTCCATCTCCAAAATTGGAATCTATCAAGGCACCAATTAATATACAGTTTTCATGCATTAGGAATAGCCAAAAGTTTTACTCTTGGAAAGTTAAATGTCTATCAGAGTTGTAGAAAGGGATTTTTGATATGAGTGATCTACAATGTTTGAATTAGGATTTTATAATAAGGGAAGAAAGTGGCCATCTTTGCTTTCTTTGAGACATACTCCTCCCAAGAAATCACATTTGCACATCTTAAAGTGAATTCATTCCAGTACCATACTTTAGTAAACATTCTACCATTGTAGACAAATTAATTTACATCTTCTGATATGGGGGCATTTTTGTCTAACCTATAGTTCTCCACGTCATTTTCCTTGTCAAGCACAGCCACTGTAATCTTCAATCCATTAATTTTCAGATCCATATTTTGGTGCATAATGCATCAAAACGTCTACTACAGATCATTTAGATTCTCTGTACTGGTCTTTGACCATAATGAACTGAAACAAACATTTAGGTTCTCAGCCAAAAATAGCATATTATCTAAAAATTAAATGACATGCAACGTTTATGTTCCTGACCAACATACCAGAAGGATTCCTTATATCCTCCCCCCTGAATATGTGGAAGTTAATTCATTAATTTAACAAAATTAATTTTGTTAATTTTTAACTTTAGAAGTTAGCTTAGATATCTAAGAGGCATGTAACCCAGTGACCTTGGAATGGGTACAGAAACCAGAACAGCTGCCCATCCTTCAGTGTGAATGGAATGGTATGAAAAGATGCACATACATTAAACATCACTATTTATAGACCATGATGATAATATCTAACAGGATAGAATCCTAACAGTGTAAAAAGTAATAGGTAGGTTAATTCTGGTAGTTTATCAAAAGCATTCCAGCTGTAAAGATCACATTCCTGACATTATGTCTTGCTGAAGATTAAAAAAAACAACCCTGCCTGTTACCAAGCTGCACTGTACTTCCCAAATTTTATTTATTGGCTTGTAATTTTTTCAATCAGAATTCTGGCTAACCCCTTTCTAGGCGTACAGTACTTATTTATTAATCATATTATTATAGCTGCCCATCTCCATACAATTTAGGTGGCTCACAAAGGATTAAAAGAACAATATTAAAAACAATAAACCAAGTAAGGACAGAATAATATCATACAACAAAATGCACAGCTTGTCTCCATACTTAACAACTGATATAGTCACTGCACACATTCTATCATAATCTAGTGCTCCATTGGCACAACCATGCCAATCAATCCATCCCACAGAACAGGGAAGTAAGTAAGTGTGCCAATCAAGAGCCACGCTTAACTGCCTACCTAGCTGCATACCGCAACAGTTGAAGCTTCTGAATATTCCTCAAGGGTAGTCCCATATAAACCATATTGCAGTAATCCATACGAGAAGTGACCAAGTCATGAGGGACTGTCAGCAAGCCCTTCTAATCTAGGAACAGGCACAATTGACTCATCTGTGCTGTAGGATAACACCCCGAATGGTTTCATGTAGGTATTAAACTGGAGTGAAGAAGGTACTGATCTTGATATCCTTGATTGATTGAATATTCTTGATAATAAATAATCAAATAAATCATATTTTACATTCATTCCTTTATTGTCTATGCACACCAATAAATGTATACTTAAATCACATAAATGAAATGTTAATTTAATGGAACTCACAGAGAATTCACATGCATTGGAAAAATGTTTCAAACTGATTAATATAATAGTAAGTACAGTACTGAGCAATTTAGGTATAATTTGAGCAGTAAGCTCCAAATGGCATTAAAGCCCAATCTTACTCCAAACTTTCTCATACTATTCTATGCAATCTTGATTAGAGAGTTCATGTTGCAAGACAACATACTGTTCCTACATCCCAGCAACAAAGAAGTACAAGCAGTGCATTTATCAGTGCATCAGGATATAACTTGAGATCTTATAAAATCCTAGATGTTGTCAAAAGTCAAATAAAAAATAGTCAGAAAGCAGTAATATACACAAGCAATAACACAATATACTTTTGCATCAGTTCTGCTTCAAGTTCAAACTATTCTTCTACAGTTATGAAGGACCTGCATGATTGCATAAGCTTATTGTGGTGTCAATGAATTAACCCAATGCTCAAGGTCATACGGTTCCTCCAGAAGCATGATGTGTTGAACGTCAATAGTACAGAATCTATGGTTAAAGATCTTGATTGCAATGCATACATGAAATTCCTTGAAAGTAATTTCTATTTTTCATTCTGAAACTTTTTGTGTGATATATATTGAATGTTTTTTTTACATACAGTAATTATTAGTTTTATTAATTCCATATGCAAAATCATTAATATAGATTAGAATTCTGACTTCATTCATAAAATGTATTGAAAATGACTTCCAGGGAAACATGGTGAATTGAAGATGCCACAAGCATGGCAGAAGGAGGAGCTGGTGAATGTATCAGTTCTCTCGACTCCTCTCCAGATAAGGAGAGGATCTGAGATCGGCCATAGTGCTTCCCACAGATGCTTCCCACAATGAAACTGTCAATCCTGGAGCCATTTTTGGGCGTCTTCAGAGTTGCCACAGCGAGGCTGGATGGAGCTGTGGGAAAGGGAGGGGGAGTAGAGATAGCTGGGGGGATATGTAGCCAAAATAACATTCTTTTGGGAACCAAGGATACTCTCACCAGCACCTAGAGGGGCGTTGATTAGAGGCATCTGGGATGGGGAGAGAGACCTGATTAGGGCATGTGATTGGTTGTGTGTGATGCGGGCAAGAACTTTGAATTTTGAACTGGGTGGGGAAAATCCGGGGACTTCAGATTCGGGTTTTCACCAGCTGTGCCAATATGACATGCCTAATAAATCTATACTTTGAGGAACCCTGCCTTGGAGTCTTGATTTCATATGAGCTGTTACTTGGAACCCTGACAGAAACCATAAATAGTGGTGTCTAGCGAGGGATTGTTCCCTAGGAGCTGGAATATTGAACTTCGCCAAAGCTGCCATTCAGAGCCTTCAAAGAAACACTGGGTTCACTTACTTCCTTTCTTAATCACCTTAATTGGAAAGAGGTTATAAATTGGATATTCAGAACCATTAGAAGGAACATTAGACATTAGATAGTTTTATTTTACTGGGTGATTTTTCTCCAATCCTCAGAAAAAAATTGTCTTCAATCATCAGCAATAGGAGGCTTCTGTAAATTTAAGACCTAATTTTTATTTAGAAATTAGAAGCAAAGGGGTGATTAGAATGCTGATTTTGGAATGTTTACATGGACTAAAGGGTCAGATTGACTGGAAATAAAAATTTGTAATAATTATAAGAATACTTCCTATGATTTGTTTAAAATTCTATTAAAGATACAAGAAGGTAATTGTAAAAAATCTTTCCCTGGGAAAATGTTGTGGATTAGAGAAAAAAATGATAAGAGGAAACCTTGAAGGCAATCAGAAAGAACTAAAGATTATAATTAAAGGAGAAAATCTAGCAAAATACAGAATGCAGGAAAGTATTTTAACTCTGGAAGAATTTCAAGGACATTGGTAACAGAGGTGGGTTTCTACCGAACAGTTAGTAACTTACTGGCATGGTTCTATAGAACCGTTAGTAACCCGGGCCTTCCACAACCCCGAGCTGGTTCTTTTGGCAGTGCCATAGGTGCTGCCATTGTGGATTTTTTAAAAGCACTTTTAAAAAGTGCTGTAGCACGCCCCTGAGTGAACTGGCAGTAAGAAGATTTAGAACCCACCTCTGATTGATAACAATACACTCAAAGTTCCCCCCCCCCCAGATTATCAATTATTATAAAAATGGGTGCAAAAGAGGAGATAGACGATACATGAGAATCAGGCTGTTTTGGATATGGATTTAAAATTGACAGCATTCAAGAATGATATTGACAAAAATGTTACATGGGATTTACAAATAAAACTGCTGTATATTTTAATAGTTAAAAGGGACACAGAAATTATGAGTCAAAAGAATGATTGGGACAATTTTCTTTTTTGCACGTACAAAAAAGATGTCCTATACCTATGAAGGGAATTCCTGAGAAAAGATAGAGAGAATGAAAAGATGAAATTATCTTCTGGGACATTACTTAGAAGGAATAAACATCAAAACTTTTAAAAGGAAAAATATTTATAATGTTCTCTTATTCAATCAAAGTTAAAATGCATATTTTTTTTCCTTAGCAGCTTTGAGTGGTTTTTTTTTTTTTAAACCAGAACTGAATGCTGAGGCTTTAGAGATTTGTTTATGGATAAGATATGGGAAGAGATTTGTTTTTGTTGTATTTTAGAAAGTGATAAGCTATGGTATTAAAATTGAAGGAAAGTGTTACATTTGCAAAGAGGTTTCTGAGAGGAGATGAAGAGATGATGATAAAAAATTAATTTCTGAGACTTTATTTGAGGGAATATGATATTTTGCTGATTAAGATTGAATGATATGGTTTATTATTTGCTAGTAGATAAACAGTAAGATATGGTATGAACAGATTTAGGCTGAAATGAGAAAAGCTGATAAATTACTGAAATAGTTCTTGTCTTGATGCAATTTCTATATATTTTCCATTTTTTAAAACATTCTGAACCCTTTTTTCTTCTTTCCTCCCTTTTTTCCTCTTTGTACTTTTTGGTATTTTTCTTACTTTGTATTAGATTTTTACCTTTGTATTTTTAAACTTCAACAAATAATTAAAAAAATAAAATGTATTGAAAATAAATAGCTTCACATGCTTCACCATCAGAATTTACTATTCAGAAAAAGAGTAAAAGACAAGACAGATTTGCATAAAATACTGTAAGTGCTAACTTATAAAAATAAAGGTAAATTTAGTAACAATTACAATAACCTAAATAGAAACTGCAATACATGCCATTTTTTAAAAGAGAAATCAGGTATGTCTCCTGTTCAGATTTGAACTTTTTAGAAAATGTTATATTTTTTACAGGATTGAAACTCTTTTGGAAAGAGTACATTTTCAACAATCTAACTGAAAACCTGGGGGGAAATCCAATTTTCTGCAAATGTAATTCTAAGTTGAAATTGACACCTATGGGAAATTATTATGAGTTGAATGATATACCTAAAAGATTAAAGAAATCCAAAAATTACCTTAGACACACTACTTGGCAATAATATAGAGGCATTACTGATCAAAAAGATGAAGTGCTTCTGTTATTCAAGCATGTTAACCCATAGCAATAGCTCTTAAGACATATACCACTTCACAGTGCTTTACAGCCCTCTCCAAGTGGTTTACAGAGTCAGCCTATTGCCCCCAACAATCTGGGTCCTCATTTTACCGACCTCGGAAGGATGGAAGGCTGAG
>JANHFT010002017.1:48934-76668 GCA_032467955.1 Pseudoxenodon macrops
ATAGAGCAAGTAAAAACATAAGTCTGCTGAGTTCCCATTTCAAAAGGCAATAATTCTTTCTTTATCCTGCCCAAACCCTCATTTTAATCGGCACAAGCCATGAATAGAGAAAGCAAGTGAATAACACTTAACACTGGCCTATAGCGAGAAGCATGCACGGAAATCTGCAGGGAAAGCTCACATCTTCTTTACTTTCCTGAAAACACCTGATTTCCTATATTAAGCCAGGATTGTCTAACCGTGGCTTTTGAGCATACCACAAGATGCTGAATCATAAATGGTGATGTTCAAGCCACACTGGCTAAGTCTGGGCAGCACACTACGCTCAAATCAAACTCACCTGCAAAGTATATATGAACCTTGCCAGTGACTTTAGAAGAAGACCACACACACACACACACACACTCCACACAAACAAGCTTCATATAATTTCCTAATGCTCTTTGACTCTCATTTTCCCTCTCCTCTTTTTCAATGCAGTCTGTAGGGGTTCACCACTGAAATTCACTTGGCAATCCATTCATTCACTCTAAATACAGAGATAGTCCTTGACTTACAACAGTTCATTTAGTGATCGTTCAAAGGGACAGCCACTGAAAAAAGTGACTTACGACTATTTTTCACACTTGCAGCATCCCCATGGTTACATGAACAACATTCAGAGAGTTGGAAAATGACTCATATTTATGACGGTTGCAGTGGCCCAGGATCATGCGATCACCTTTTTGTGACCTCCTGACAAGGAAAGCCAACGAGGAAACCAGATTCATTTAACAGCCCTGTTACAAACTTAATAACTGCAGCGATTCACTGAACATCCGTGGCAAGAAAAGTCATAAAACGGGGCAAAACTCCCTTAACAAATGTCTTGCTTAGCAACATAAATTTGGAGCTCAATTGTGGTTGTAAGTTGAGGACTACCTGCAATATTTTATCCTTTACATTTCATCTCATGTTAGTTTTCAGGCTAATCTTAAATCCAAGCTTAGGGTTGTTCCAGAATAGCACTGTTCTAGAGTAGACTTGAATCCAGGTACCACGTTTTTCATGTGAGCACAAAACATTTGTGCAAAACGAAGCAAAATTTGACACTAGCTAAACGCTCCCATCTTGCCCTCTGTCAGAACTCGCCTCCTCCCCAGTCTGTGTTCAGGAGAACAGTTGCTGGATGTTTTTCCTGCTGGCTGGTGACACTTGATAGGAGGGCAGACAAAGCTCAGGGAATCCAACAATCCCTTTCCTTCACTTGTCCCGTATTAAATTTGCCAAAACTGCATCATTTCCTGGCCTCCTTCTTGGGACAGAATAGGGGTCAGCAATGAGGACAAGGCAAAGCATGCCAGCATACTTTCTGTCACCTCAAAGGCAGGAAAAAAGCACTTTAAGGTGACCTTGAACCCAAATCATCAGGGATGAGGGACTCCTTGATCTCAGTCTTTGTAAGGACATAGCCTGAAAGGAAGACAAAAGAAATGGGAGACAGAACATTTAAAAATTGGCGTAAGTTCTTATAGTAATTACCATGGCGAACTGGTATCAAACCTGACTGTGTCTCTTCACAGATTTTACTTTGCAATTTTGTTAGCTGGGTGAAAAAGACCAGATGGTTTTATAACACTGTTTTTCAAACTTGGCAATTTTGAGGTTGATGGATTTCATCTCCAAGGATTGGGGGAATTATGTCAGTTGGAATACACATGTTTTAAAATTTGGAACATTTGAAATTTGAAAAAACTTGAGTTTATACCTTTCTGGAATCCCATTTTGGAGCAATGAAAGAGGGAAGGGAATTTGATCCTGATTCACTTCCCAAAACGGGAAATGTCAGATCCATCCATATAGTCTGACCCATCTTCATTCTCATATAACCCTTTTGTGCCAGCTCTGTGCATAAACATGGCATGAAATGTGCTGATCTCAGGGAATACGACTGCTGTGGGCAATAGCAATAGGACCATGGCCAGCTACATACATTCATCAGAGGTGGGTTTTAAATCTTCTTACTGCCGGTTCACTCAGGGGCGCACTGCAGTCGCTTGCGTGCCGCACGCATGCACAGTGCTTTTAAAAAGCTTCTGCGCATGTGCAGAAGAAAAATCTGCCACCGAAAGAACTGGCTCAGAAGCTTGGCAGGCCTGGGTTACTAACAGTTCTACCGAATCGTGCGGGTAAGTTACTAATGGTTTCGTAGAATCAGACCAAACCATTAGGAACCCATCTCTGACATTCATGGTAGGGAGCAAAGTCAGCAACTGGCAACATGTAGCAATCGCAATAGTACTTAGACTTACCGGTATATACCGCTTCACAGTGCTTTATAGCCCTCTCTTTAAGTACCGTAGTTTAGAGAGTCAGCCGATTGCCCCCAACAATCTGGGTCCTCATTTTACCGACCTCGGAAGGATGGAAGGCTGAGTCAACCTTGAGCTGGTCAGAATCAAACTGCTGGCATTGGGCAAAGTTAGCCTGCAATACTGTATTTTAACCACTATGCCACCACAGCTCATGCTTGGTGTGCAAATGATATTTATCTCGAATCTGCTGACAGGATGACCAACCACCCTTAATTTGACCTGTTTACATTATATCACTATATGCTTCAGACATGGTAAATCCAAAATTACGTGACCTCCAAAATCCTTGTGTGTCACTCAAAAAAGCTCCTTCAAAAATGACGCTGAATTGTAATATTTAGTGATCAATATCACATACAGGTGAAACAATAATAATATTAAAATAATTTAATTGTATTAAAAGCAAATTAGAATTATTTTTCATGTTAGAGCCATCTATTCTTATTTATTCTTGGTAGTGCTCTTTTGCTAGATCAGAATCTGCCTTGCCATAAGTAAACCTTTTCTACTAGCCCAAGGATATCTTTCAAAAATCACTCTTTTCAGAAGGTAAAAAGTGTTTGCTGTAACAGTACTACACCATGATTGACCAAAACTATAATAAAAGAAAATCCACAAAGTGACTGAGGGAATCTGAATAAACTGTAAAGGGGCAAATTTAATTTTCTGTCAAAATTCATCACACTCCAAACTGGCGATGGAAACAATCTGCAAGATAGAAGAAGGCAAAAGGACAAAACGTTCCCCCCCCTTTTTTGTAACGATGTAAGTAGGGCCCTCTACATTAAAATCAACCTAAATGGCATGAAAAGAATTGCTTCCATGGTAGATGTCTAACACAGGCCTTTTCCTTGACAGGCTAACAGCAACTGAATTACTGAAGAACGAATCAACCCATCTGGTTACACTATTATTGCTAAGACTTTGTCTCCCTAAGTGCAAAGGTCCAAGGCATGGTGTCCAGAATGAGCAATTCAGTTTCATTAAATTGCCATTTCAACTACTGAATAGCTATTTCTAGAATTAAGAGTGACATTATTGGTCCAAATTGATCAAATATTGAAACGTTTTTACAGAGTAATCTTACTACAGCCTCTGATTAGTAAAAGTAGGTGGTTTACCTAACTAAATCCATATGGTAGTGATTTTTAAAAATATTTCTATTCGTTTTGATTATGCAGGTTTTAAATTATAAATAGGTTACTTTACAACCAGTTTTCTTAAGGAACAGATATTTCTTTAAAGAGATATCATTCATTTTGTAGCACCAGTTGGTAAAGTAATTTTAAGATACGTAGGTTTGTCTTAATGCTTGAAGAATACATTTTTCTATTATTTGTCTTATTTGCATATTTCGTTTCTGTTATTATTTTATTACAGGTAGTCCTCAACTTACAACTGCACTTGAGCCCAACATTTCTGTTGCTAAGCAAGTCAGTTATTAAGTGAATTTTGTCCAATTTTATCATCTCTTTTGCCTTTGTTGTTAAGTGAATCATCTGGTTGTTAAGTGAATCTGGCATCCCCCATTGACTTTGCTTGTCGGAAGCTGGCTGAGAAGGTTACATACATTGATCACATTACCTCGAGACAGTGTGACTGTCATAAATACATGCCAGTTGCCAAGCACACAAATTTTGATCATGTGACCATGAGGATGCTGCAATGGTTGTGCGAAAACCAGTCATGTTATTTTTTTTAGTGTTGTTGTAACTTCGAACGTTTGTAAATTGAGGTCTTCCTATATACCTATATTTTTCCCTATTCTTCTCCAGCTCATGATATTTCCTAATTGAGAATCATCATTTAATGGTATGAATAGGTTCAAATACGTAATATTAATCTAGCCACATGCTTTAATTAACCTGTAGCTGGTAGTGAACAATCCACTGAAATTAAAATAATCCATTATATTTGGACCAGTTATTATTATTACATTACATACAAAGGTGTGAGGATGGTTGCTTTATTATAACACCTTTTCTATCCCCCCCCCACTACAACCCTGTTAAATGGGGAAAAAAGTCCCAAACTTGCCCAATTAATTTTCATGGATGAAAGTAGATTAGGACCTGGTTCTTCCTAGTCCTAATCCAATATTTTAACCTTTACACCACACTGGCAATACACTTGTCAGGCCATGGCATGCAATTGGCATATGAATAATAGTTTATGGCCATATAGATTCTATAATTAATTGTCAGATTGAAAATTAAGGGAATATGAGTTTTATTCTGATTTGTTACTACCTGGCATTATTAGTCATACATTAATTTTAAAAAGTTTAAGATTATTAGCAATTAATAAAAACACAATTGCCAATAAAGCAGTTTATGTATGGAAATAATACATTGAGAGAAAATACATAAAGAGAAAAAAATTAAATAACTTCTTTTGAATTATATTTGATTTGATTAAAATATGGACTGCATGTAGCAACTGCTAAAGCTGTTGATTTCTGAGTGTAATACTAATTTATAATTATTTGCACAATCTAGGAACAATAGTTTTTCTTTTTTTAAATAACATTTTATTTACATTTGTGATATATAATACACACGAAGAAAATAGAATAATGGTAATGGGGAAATTATATTGCAAACTATTCAGGTTTGTATGACAATACAGGTTTGCTCTAAGCACATACACACACACAAATGAAAAAGATGTGTACTTTGAGGATAAAATGAGAATTTTATTCAGGTGAAAATGAAATATTCTGTAAAAGATTTACAACTTTCTAAGATCCCACATTCATTTTCCCCCCTGATGTGGTTATTTCTTAAGCATGCTTCCCCAATAATTGCGGAATTTGTAATCTTGTAATCACTCATTTCATAGCAAAAGTCAATTGCTAGAAGAGAAAATCTCTGGAGATACAGATAATTTAAGTTGGTATATTCTGTATTTCAGTTTGCTTTACTCAGGATAGCTATCAAATGCAAACAATTCAGCTGAAAACAAGAAAAACAGAAGCCAACTATACACTCATTTAAAAATTGCAATACTAAAGTTGAACCCCAGGGAAGTATATAACTCAGCATACAAGCCGACAACCAAATCCCTTCCCCACATCAGATTTTCAAATAAAAGCAGCTCCTATCATTTCCAGAACTTGTTCTCTCCCTGCCTCTCTGTATTTATTCCCAAAACTGGACCATCTCTCCCAATTTCTTTCTATTCTTCTTCTTTTTTTTTTTAAAATCAGGCTGAGCTTGCTATTTTCTTTTTTTGGTTGAAATGAGAATGGGAAGAAAATATGTTCTCCAACTATTTCCTAGATCTTTGGGAGCTATTCATCCTCAATTTCTTCAAATAAAAATTGACTGGAAACATAGTGTTACTTAGGAATCTTTACCATCATACTAATCCTATTAAGTTTTCCAGCTCCTGCTCTCAAACTCACAATATCCAAGTGTAGCATAGTGGCTAATGAATAAGATTTGGCAGATATGATTCAAGTTCCCAAATCTCAGCCTCACTAAATTATGAAGTTGGCAAACAGAGTCAAATGGATTTCTCAAGAGAAGACTATAATCAGCAATTAACAGGAATAAAATGAAATGACTAGGAATATTCAGGATATTTTTTAAAAAGTGGTTGTTGGGAAAACAGGGAAAAAAGGGTCCTCCTGCAATGCTGGCAGCGGTCAAGGTAAGTTTCAAATATGAACTACTGCAAAAAAACAAATAGATGTTTTCCTGCTCATCAACCATTTATCCCCAAAAAAAGTAAGAGCCTCTGGAAGAAAACCCAAAAGAGAATTTCTTAATTTACACATCGATACCTATGAGATGAATGATGATTTACATATAAAGATTCTACAACTCTATATTATAAAAATTAACTTCTGCAAGAAAACAAACAAACTCTGACTTGCACAAACACCCCACAACAATTAATTTCTTAGATATCCCAATTTATCTTTCCCTCTTCACAACTATGCTAGTTAGGCATCATATTCTAAAACAGCTCATATGATGAAGGCTAAGTCAAGAAGCAGAAGTAAAAGATCCTTAAGAAGCAAGGCTCCATGGACAGCAGTGCAGTGATTTCTTCTTTAACATATCACGTCAAAGCTGATGATGGGATATTCATTATTGGCATCCATTTCAGTAGTGGACAATGAAAAGGAAGACACTTACAGCCAGAGGTCAAGTTCTTCAACAGAGACAGGGCGTTGATCTTACCTGATACGCTCCTTCTCAGATGGTGGATATAGCCTCCAGGAATGGGTTAGTCTTGTCTGTTAGCTGATTGGACTGAGCCTGCCAAAGCTGTTACTATCCACGCCAGCTTTTGTTGAAGGAACTAAGTGACAGACTCCCATGTGCCAAACTTCAATAACAGCCTGTAACAAAACAGAAACTTCAACCCGCACCTCCCCGACCAGTCAATAGGGGCTGGAGGCTATATCCACCATCTGAGAAGGAGGGTATCAGGTAAGACCAACGGCCCTTCTCCATACTGGTGGATATAGATTCCAGGAATGGGACATACTAAAGCCGGCTTGTCCCTATGGGTGGGCAGTGTCTGGGTCGGTCCCCCATGTGTCTCCGAGGACCTGTTGAAGACGCCATCTCTCAAAGGATGCTTCGGCCGAAGCGAATACATCCATCTTATAGTGTTGTACAAAGGGGAGAAGAGGTGACCAGGTGGCCTCTCTACAAACCTCCTCTATGAGGCTTGTGTGGCCCAGGCTGCTGTGGTAGCAGCACTCCTGGTCGAATGGGCTGCAATTCGCCCCGGGGAACCCTATTCTGTGTCTCATAGGTTTTAGCAATAGCATATCTAATCCATCTTCCCACTACCGATGGGGAAGCCTTACCCCCATGGAAGCAGGTTGAAATGAGACAAACAATGCCTCTGATCCCCTAAAGGGTTCCGTCCTATTGATATATATGCGAAGAGCCCTTCGCACATCCAGAGTATGCCACCTCTTCTCAAGGGAATGAACCAGCCTGGGGCAAAAGTTAGGGAGAATGAGTTCCTGAGCCCTGTGGAACCGTGTGTTGACCTTAGGAGTAAAGGAAGGGTCCAATCGTGGGATGACCCTGTCTGCATGGAACATGTACAAGTCCTTTCTGACCGACAGGGCAGCCAGTTCAGAAATCCTCCTAGCCGAGGTGATAGCTACTAGGAAGGCCGCCTTACAAGTAAGGTGGCGCAGGCTAGCCTGGTGGAGAAGTTCATACAGAGCCCCAGTTATGGAGTTAAGAACTCTAGACAAGTCCCAGGTCGGATACCTGTGAATAACAGCAGGGCGTAGGTTAGTCGCTCCTCTGAGGAACCTATGGATTGTTGGATGCGAGGAGAGGGGACCTGAGTCCCCGTCTGACAATACTGAGGAAAGGGCTGCTACCTGCCTTCTAAGGGTATTGGGTGCTAGCCCTTTATCCAGCCTGTCCTGGAGGAAGTCAATGATGTTGCCATCATCCAGGTAGCATTGAATGCGAATAGGCCGGACCCGCAGGTAAGCTGCCAGAGCTGCCATAATCTTTGTAAATACCCTGGGTGCTTATGACAGGCCAAAGAGCATAGCCCTGTACTGATAGTGACAGTCATTAAAACAAAATCTAAATTATTGTCTGTGTAGGGGCAGAATATGCACATGCAGATAAGCCTCCATAAGGTCAATTGAAGCGAGGAAGTCGCCCTCCTGCACCCCTTCTAGGATGGAATGGAGTGAATGCATTTTGAACCTGCGGTATCGAATATACTGGTTCAGTCTTTTAAGGTCTAGAATCGCTCTCCACCTTCTCCAGGCTTTGGGAACAACAAACAAAATGGAGTAAAATCTTGTTTTACTAAAATGCCTTTGTTGACCCTCAGGGACTGGCTGTATCCAGTAGATGCTTGATAGCCATCTCCATGAGGGCCCTGCGAGATCTGTCGTTAGACAATGGGCACCTAATAAAGAATCTCGGGGGGAGGGAGAGAAATTCTAGAGAGAGACCAGATGTTATTGCCTCTCTGACCCACGCATCCGAACTGGACCTATCGGTCTGCAAAGTGGGTCAAATGACCACCGATGGGAAGCACTGGAATGCATTCACTTTGGATGACGATAGGCACGACTTCCTCCTCCTCGAAAGGGCTGTCTGGCTCTAAAGGATCTACCCCTGTCCTGCCTGTCCTGCCTCTATCTCTGCCTTTGGGCATAGAACCCTTGAGGCCTCTGGAACCCCGTACCTGTCTCATTAGGGCGGAAAGATGGTCTCTGAAAATATGGGAAGGGACGTGCTTCGGAGCGTCTGGAGAAGGAAGGCAGGAACTTTGTCTTGTCCTTGGACTCGGACAACCACAGGTCCATCGCCTCTCCAAACAACTTGTCCCCGTCATAAGCGATTGATGCCAAATGCCACTTGTGGTGAGCATCGGCCTGCCAGTTTTTCAGCCACAGAAGGCGGTGGGATGCCACCGTGGAGGCCATTGACTTGGCCGCATTAAGTGTGGCATCTGCAGATAGTTGTAATGCTGCAATAAATTTGTTGATGAATCACTGTAGTTGTTAAGTTAATAACCCAGTTGGTAAGTGAATCTAGCTTCTTCATTGACGTTGCTTGTCAGAAATCTGCCAAAGGTGTTAATATGGTCCTCGGAGACACATGGGGGACTGATCCAGACACTGCCCACTTGTAGGGACAAGCCGGCTTTAGTATGTCCCATTCCTGGAGGCTATATCCACCAGTATGGAGAAGGAGTGTTGGTCTTACCTGATACGCTCCTTCTCAGACGGTGGATATAGCCTCCAGCCCCTATTGACTGTCTGGTCGGGGAGGTGCAGGTGGAAGTTTCTGTTTTGTTACAGGTTGTTATTGAAGTTTGGCACATGGGAGTCTATCACTTCGTTCCTTCAACAAAAGCTGGTGTGGATAGTAATAGAGGCAAGATATAAACAGCTTTGGCAGGCTCAGTCCAATCAGTAAGAGACGAGATTAACCCTTTCCTGGAGGCTATATCCACCAGTATGGAGAAATGAAATGAGATCCTCTTCCTTAAAAAAGGACAGCACATTTGTGCTTGTACATAAAGATTCATCAGTCACCTCCTTCTCATCTCATTAATTAAAGCAATAATATCAAATAACTAATCCATTTTATCTTAATTTCTTGTTTGAGTGCTGTGAGCTCTCAGAGTTGTTGGGAGTCAGGTGGCATAACAGTTTAAATACTAACTAGATACCACATGCCCATTGGGTTAACCTTTTAAATATACCTCCCTACCTAAACAGAAACCGAATGACCACAAAAGGCGGGGGGAGTGTAAGCGACTTCTGACTTCCTACTGGTTTCCCCATTGATGTGGGAAGCTGGCAAGAAAACTTGGAAATCACTCTTCTTTGTCCTTGGCTGACCTGTGGTACTGCCTGCCACTTTGCTGGGAGAGTGGGGGAACAAAGGGAGCCATGGACTGTGAGGAGAATTGCATTCTCATTCTCTCATTCTGGGGTGTCTCCAACACTTTCTAGGGAGGAAGAGGACTCACCCATTGACTATTGCGCCCCTTGGGCAGCCCTATCTTGCAAGCAGGCATACGAGAGAGTGTGAAAACACACCCTCCCATCTTCCTTTGTTTCACACAACCTACAGGTTTCTAAGAAGCATAATTGGAAGGCTCAGTGATGCTGAAGAGGCCCACAACTTTGCCAAATTTCAATCCCATGGGAATAATGACTCCCAGATTTTGGATACATTCTGCAAATTAGCCCATTCGAGGTATCTTGGTTGAAAAATTGTTGTCCTATGATACACTGTTTTGCCCAATGGAGGGTTACAAATAAACAGACATGAAAGTTTTAGTAGTCTATAGTTAATAATAATAAAATTATCAAAACAGCCAGCTATATTTTCTAGATCTTCATTGCAAATGTTATTTTTACTGTGAAATTGACTATTGGTATATGGTAAAACTCATGTGCAAATTGTTGTTAACTGAATCAGTGTAGTTGTTAAGTTAATAACCCAGTTGGTAAGTGAATCTAGCTTCCTCATTGACGTTGCTTGTCAGAAATCTGCCAAAGGTGTTAACATGATCTGGGGACACTGCAACCGTCATAAATATGAGTCAGTTGCCAAGCATCCAAATCTTGGTCATATGACTAGCAGGATGCTGCAATAGTCATAAGTGTGAAAAATGGTCCTAAGTCACTTTTTTCAGTGACGTTGTAACTTGGAACGGTCACTAAATGAAATGTTGTAGGTTGAGGACTACCTGTATAACTTCTCCAGTGACTGGCAAATGACATGTATGTTTTCTCTTTGAAAAAAATCCCGTAACATGAGGATATATTGTGATAGACATGTTCTATCTAAACTGCTTTCCTTCCTACACACTAAGCTATTGCCTGCTGGAATTGGTTTCCATTCTGTCAATTTCCCTAATGATTCATGGTATTCATATATATCACAGAGATTTATATCTACATTTTTATTGATAACTAGTGCAGTTGATTTTTATATGCTAATATATTCTTAAGGTTGATCCATTGAAAGCATGCATATGAATGCAGGGCTACAAATTTTGTCTTTTTTACATTTACAAGATTTACAAACACATAATTTAAATCTATAGCACTGACTGTATGCATTTCAAAACACAATACAAAATGCTTAACATAGGATTTATTATTGTAACCTTTTATCCAACAAAGGCATTCATTATTTGCTCTTGATTTCTGTTTCTTTGCTGATACGCTATTGTAAAGTAACACTATGAACGCATTTTGAACGCACAATAGAAGCAATTCGTGAAGTAACACAAACTAGGAATTGAAAAGGTGCCAAATAAGGTAACTCAATAATTTTATGGTACTGTAGTATTTTTTTTTTTCATGATGCATTTTGTTCAGATAGGCAACTCAAGTTCATTTTGCACAAAAACTATTTTCCTTTAGAATTAATTAATGGTTACTGTTATTGTCCTTACAGTCAACCTCCTCAATTTCATTTATTTTATTTATTAACATTTATATGCAAACTTTTATTCATGCTTTCATTTTATTATTACAACTTCTCTGAGGCTTACGTAAATTATACTTTATACGCTAATTTAGAAATAAAAGATATTCTTTTAAAAGATTTGCTACGTGCACTTCTGTATGAAAATTACAGGTACTCCTTGGTTGACTACGGTAATTGGGAACAGAGTTTTCATTGCTAAGCAATGCAGCCGTAAAAGGGTGTTATGTGACCCCATTGAAAAGTGATGGAAATCCCAGCAGACCTTTTTGCCATAGAAAACCCGAATCTGACTGGTCAATAGGTAAGGGCCCACCTTGGGGAAATCCAAGTCATTCCAAGCTTGGTCTCTCCCTGCTTTGAGCCTTGGTAATTTAAGATGGCTGCCTCCTCTTCAACTCCACCTAAGCTGCCTGTCTCTCCATCCACCATCTCTGCCCTTTGGCTGCCCTGCACAGAGGAAGGTAGTGGCAGTGCTGAGGTTGAAGTAAAAGGCAGCAGTCTCTACTGCTAGTCTCGCACACTGCCTTCTCATGATGCTTCCAAAAGGTTATGGAAGATTACTGAGGCCTTCCACAATTCCACCAGAAGGCGGTGTACAGTTTGGAGACAGGTGAGCACAATTTGGAGAAGGGTAGGCATGACTTTCTGGAAAGCTTTTAGAAGGCCTCAGAAGTCTTCCAAAGCATTGTGAGAAGGCAGAGCATTATTTGGAGAGGGAGGAATGTGATTTAATTTGGAGAAGGATGGTGTGCAGCCTTAGGAAAAAGGCCTGGTGTCCCTTGCATAGGGGCAGGACGTGTGTGCATCTCATCAGCAACAGGAGAAAGAAGATGGCGAAATTCAGTCTGGTGTGGCAGAGCCTGTGGAACGCAAAGCAGAAGAGGCAGCTACAGCTTTGTACTGGGATGGCTGGCTAATAGTATAGGGATTCATGTGGCACTCCACTGAGGCAGCAGTATTGCTGGTGCTGATGTTGGAGTAAAGGCCTGCGGGCAGCAGTGGTGGGCTGAGATTACTGAAGACCCCAGGCTATACCTCAGCCCCAGCACTGCTGCCACCACTTCTGAGAAGTGCTGCTGTGTGGAGTGGCTAAAAGGGCAGACATGGGGAGATGGTTTTACTTTGCATTATTAAGAGCTCCCTAGAATGCAGTGGTCAGGCACTTTAGACAAACAATAACAGAATAACAACAGAGTTGGAAGGAACTTTGGAGGTCTTCTAGTCCAACCTCCTGCTCATGCAGAAAATCCTATACCTTTTCAGGCAAAGACTTAAGTCTTCCAGGGCCAGCTGTTTGTACTGTGGTTCAGGGGCTTCTTATAGCTCCAGATAAATAAATAAGTTTACTTTTTGCCCCGTGTGTGTGTGTGTGTGTGTAGGATTGTGGAAAAAGAACAGTGTGTTAAACAATTTAGAAGGAATTTAAATCTTCTCTTTAAAAAAAAATATGGATGAAAGTTTGACATCAATACCCACTTAATTTTCGTAAGATTGATGACTATAATGGAGTACCAGTAATCATTCAAATGTTCAAGAGGCGCTTGTGCCTCTGGTTTATTTCATACTTTACAGAGAACTTCTAAATCTTTAAGTCACGCTTTAATTGTACTAATTGGCACTGTAATATAGGAAAATAAATTTAATGGCATGAGTCTCATTTCCCTTTTGAATGATTTTTAAAACTGCTATTCTGTACGAATTTTATCTAAATATATTGAAAATAATCTAGCTGAAGAAATATCAAAGCTCCATTTTCAAGTTTATCAAAGGAACCAGATACAAAACCGTCATCAGCTCCTTTCTTCACACTTCAACCTCTAAAATAATAATAAAAAAAAAATTACTGTTCTACAGTATTTCTATGATACAGAAAATTATGTCTTTTCCCTCCCTTTTATTTCTTGAACAATACTTTGCACAATTCCTTAATATATTAACTTTCCCTCTAGAATAGTTTGTTTTTAATCTATCAGCAGATAACTTTTAGCTTACTTTCTCACTGTCAATTGAAGCTATTCTGGAAAATCAGAAAGAATGCACAGCTCTTGAAGATGCTGAAGGGCTATATTTAAAAATGACTGGTTACTTATCTGTAATTGTATTTCTTTAAGTTCAATGTAAATTTAAAACCTATCAATTCAGTGTAATTTTTGCTCCTGCACTGATTCACATCAGAATGTTCCAGAGTTCAAGATTTTTAAATGAAGTAGAAATAGGCTGCATGAGAAAATAAGAGTCCCACCAATTCCCTTCCTTTAACAGACCAGGCCTGTTATTCTTCCTAATTCTGAGCAGCAGGCATGCATAAATTCTGACACAACCAGTCAACAAAGCACAATAATTAATTAATTATCTCTTCTTCTTTAAGACTCAGATATTTGGAACATTATCATCAATCTTATCTGAAATTGGGAATTAAAAAAACAACAACCCACTGTGGACAATACCTCTGAAATAATGAGTAATAAAAGCAGTCATTGTAACCAGGTTGTAAAATGGCAAGTACAACAATGAAGTTGTATAGGAATGCTTTAATGGAATGTCTCAATACTGGTAGTTCTTACTTCATGACCCTACTTGGGACTAGAGTTTCCATCACTAAATGAAGCAGTCATTAGGCAAAACATCATGTGATTGCACTGCTTAGCAATGTCGGTTCTGGTAGTCTAGGTTGCAGTAGTTAGGTGAGGACCATACCATCACAAAGCCAGGATCTCATATTTTCCCCATTGGGTGAAAACAGGTGGGTCTGTCCTGCTGCCTCCTCCCAGACTGCCCAATGAACTCCCTTTGGCAGATGAGACCCTACCATCTCATCTCCACTTCAATATTCAACACCCACCTATGTCTCTCCATCTCTGCCTTTGACCACCCTATATTCTGCTGTCTCCGTTTAGTTTACTACCCATCACCAATATCCCAGCTGACATTCACTACCTTCTTCCTCCTGCTGCTGGCAAGGCATGCACAGTGGTCATTTTGGGCAGACTTTTGTGATGCTTCTGTGATGCGGGTGAGCTGCTATGTTCCTGAATTTGTATTGCCTGATGCAGAGGAGCTATAATGGCCATAACTTAGTGGACCAGCTTGTCATGGCCTCAGAGACAGGCTCCAAGATATGGCCTGCACCGATCCTTCTTTGGGGAATATGGGTGCCAAGGAGCTACCATGCACACACAGGCACTTTCTCTTACTTCTCCTCCTGCCTGTTGCTTGTCTCAGCAGACAAGCGTTCCTGACATTGTATAAGACTTTCTGCAAACAAATTGCTCCTAAATACTCCAATTCTTCTGGCAGGGGTGTGTTCTCCCACCCAGCACCTCTGCAAGCCTCGCCTTCAAGCGTTTGCATGTGCCTGCACTTTAACTGTCATTTGCATGGGAGTTTTCTCCCTTGGCTTAATAGCACAATGTACTAAGAACTTGAGTTTTGTAAAAATTCAAAATATTCAAAAAAAAAAAATTCAAATAAAATATAATGGTCCTCTTGATATCAAGGGCATGCAGCCCACACAGAAGAGGTTTTGATGATTTTGAGAAGAAAGGAGGAACAATCTAGTCCTGGCAGACACAAAAGCATGAGACAATCTTGAATAGGAATGACAATTTACGGAGAATACAAGCTGCTTTCCAAATGAGCAAATGATATGAATGAGTAGTCAATGGCTCAACAGCAAAGAATTAATATATTAAAATCCAATTTTGAACAAAACAACTATAGTTAAGTAAATGCTTCTTTGTTAACAGAAGATCTTGATTTTAGAGTAAGGTCAGTGGATTGGAACTGCATCAGGGGTGGGTTCCGGATACTTTTGCTGCCGGTTCGCTCAGGGTCGCACTGCGTGTGTGCGCAGCAATAAAAAACCAGCTTCTGTGCATGCACAGAAGCAAAATCCAAGACAGCGGCGCCCACGGAGACTGGCTCCGTGATGTCATCGCCAAGTTACTACAGGTTCTATAGAACCGGATAGAACCGGTAGGATCCACCTCTGAACTGCATATATGTCATCTTATGGTAATAAGTCTACCAGTGACTTGGCACTAAATTCCTTATTTTACAATATATACCTTCCAGGTGTGGAAAAATGTCATTCTATTGGTGTCCAGAAAGAAAGGGATAAGGATTCTCAAATGGAAGTTGCAAGAGATTTTGGCAAACAAGCATTTTCAAACACAATTTGCAGGAAAAACGCCCCAAGCTTGCAACCATATGATTGCATCCACCTTTATCTACCACAGCAAAATGCTACTGACACAGGGATGTCACCAGGATAATGGAATGTATATTAAAATTTGAATATTTTGGTGATTAGTCTACACCAAGACCTTCTGCATGTTGTTAAGTAATTATCTTTTAGTAAGCTATAGCCTCTTTCATATAAAAATTTCCTCAAGTATATTAAAAGGAGCACAAAAAGAGGTTGGGACAAAATCAGATCACTTATTTAGTTAACAGTGAAAAAAACTCTGAACTTTTTTTTAAATCAGGAAATTATATTTAATATGCATAGTTCTCAATATTCTGCAGATATTTCAGAATGTACAGCTTCTATAAATGCTAGAATTGTGTTTATGAATGAAAACTTTGGAATCTTCAGATGTCAAACTCATTGCATAGTAGGAGTATAAGCAAATAGAATACACACACCATGAATAATTAAAATATATTATTCAATGGATACCTTTCAACCATCTATAAAAATAAACTTACTGAATAATTTATTTGATGGGTGACAGCATTATTACATTCATCAACAATATTATTCAGCAAAAACTGTTCAGCCAGCACTGATTAAAAAGCATTAAAAGTAAATATAGATAGTTCAGACCATGGTTTCTGCTTCTGGAAAAATAGAGAATACCTAAGGTCACTCTGATATTTGAAAAGATATTTCTGAATTCTAGTATAACCTTTACCTTTGTTTACTAACTTGATATTCTGCCTTTTGTTCAGCAACTTCCTCCTTTTTTCCCTCCCCACAACATAAACGTTGCCAAGAAGAATGGCCTGACAGCATGGTTCAAAATCATCCAGTCAGTTTCCAAGACTCTGGGCCTCCATTGGTGTTAGTTCAACAACTTAACTCCTATAAAGGCAGCCTATATGGTTTCTTAGGTATTATACCCTTAATAACATAATATATAAATTTGATCCATATATGTGTCCAGTTCTGGTCAACACATTACAAAAAGGATGCAGAGAAATTGTAAAGAATGCAGAGAAGATCAACAAAAATGATAAAAGATTTGGAGGGTAAATCCTTTGAAGAATGGTTAAAACAACTTGATATGTTTATTTATTATTTTATTTATTTATTATAAAAAACATTATGCCGCCATCTCATCCTATAAGGCAATTCTAAGCAATTTACAGATTATAAAACAAATAGAAAAATAATTAAAATATTAAAACTACAGATTAAGATTTTAAAAACTATACTGAAACCAGAACCAAAAGACAAACAGGATAGGGATGAGACCCTCTTACCCTATCAATCACCTCCAGCAGCGAGAACCCTCTTCAGGGCCCCAGGCCAACTGGCAAAGCCATGTTTTAATTACCCTTCCAGAAGGCCAAAAGGTAGGAGCAGTTCTCACCTCCAGTGGTAGTGTCTTAGAGGAAAGGGGCTACAGCAGAAAAGGCTCTTCTCCTTGAATTCTTGGAATTCCTTAGCAGAGGAAAGGTGCAAGTGGGGTGGGCTAATCCCATTGAAGAGAGATGGCTCCTCAGATATCCTGGACTCATGCCATATAGGGCTTTAAAGGTAACAACCATATCCTGAATTGGACTCAGAATTGGGTAACCAAAGTAAAATTAACTCAGTTGTATTTCCTGTTTGATTTACCTGGGAGGGCTGATAGGATAAGATAAGAACCAGTGGGTTAACAGAGAGAGATCCAAACTTGAAATAAGGAGAAATTTCTTGCCTGTGAATGCCATCAAGCAGTGGAGCATCTTGTTTTCTGGAGTTGTTGGTGCCCCATCAGTGGATGTTTTCAAGAAAAGATTGGGCAATCATGTGTCTGAGATAGTACGGGGATTCCTACATTGGGCAGGATATTAGACTAGATCAGGGGTGTCTAACTCAAGGGGCCGCATCCGGCCAGCAGGGTGCTTAAATCTGGCCTGTGGGGCTGGCCTGGAAATAGCAAAGGACCAGTCCGTGGTGCCTCTGGCAGCCAAAATGGGCTGCACGCACACCTGTTTTGCCAGTAGGGTGCTGCAGGAGGCATGTGTCCTGTCCCCCCCTCCCCGGCTGATCAGCGGAGAACTACAATGCTGATCCGGGCCTTGAAGAAATCCAGTTTGACACCCCTGGACTAGATGATCATCTTCCAGCCCTATGATTCTAAATTAGGAATGGCGCTGGTGTTAGTTAAACATTTCACTGTTAGTATATGAAGTGCTTTGTACTGTTTATGAATAGGGACCTTTCTGAATGGGGTGTATCTAACTGGCATCCATGATGTGTCTGAGAAACTTGGCTAAGTCTAGAACATGGTATTCATGGTATTAGAATACCATGGTATTAGAGGGGAAATACAGAACAGTAAGGTGACAAGGAGCTGAACTTCTCTTTTTCCATCACCCTTCACCAAAGTACCTGTTTCCAGTACAAATGTTATTGTGCTTTGCAGGGCAAAGAAAATTGTTAAATAATCATATTCAATCATAGTATAAATTAACTTTGGATGTACTCAAAGTCTAGTTGTAAGATAATAGTTCCTTTTGAACCAAGGGAAATCAGTTAATAAATTATGAAGATAAAGTCTGTCATATTAACTACAACGGTAATGTTATACACCTGTTATAGCAAACCTATGGCACGTGTGCCAGAGGTGGCATGTTGAGCCCTCTCTATGGGCACATGTGCCGTCGCCTGCTGCTCTTCTGATTTCTGGCATGCGCATATGCACCGGCCAGCTGGTCTTCGTGTTTCTGGGGCTCCAGCACACGCACGCATGCACATTCCGGTTTGACTATTCGTTGCTGAAAAGGTTCGCTATCACTGTTATATAATGAGTTGTGCTTTTCTGTTCCTGCCTAGGACAGATCTATATGAAAGGTAAGCATGACAAAGTTGGTGCCTCCTGTTATCCATCTACATTATGTTCTTCTCTAGAAGATACGTGTAAACATTAGATGTAACAAATTGCAGTATGGAGTATAACTGTACACTCCATCAGTAATAGAGTAACATGCCTTTGAAATTGTGGTGCTCTCCTTCATTGACATGTAAGTCAACTGTAATGTATTCTTGAAGTGTGTCCAAGTGACATGGCTCTTTTTCTATTTGCAATAGCAGTTGCTTTGAGGCAGGGCAATGACAGGAGAAACGATGAGAAAGGACTGCAGCAAGCCATGCAGAGCTGAGTGGAGCTACAGATTTGTATTATTCCTCTCTGTTTTCATATTTTCTGAAATAAAAATACCTACTTCCAATAAATAAAGTGTAGACCCCATCTAAATCTGCATTTAAAAAAATCTTCATTTTGCACATTCTACAACTTCAATTTACCCCAAAGTCAGTAAGTAACAAACTTCTCTTATTTTTTTTTACATTTTGCAGCTTTCAGGATGCATTGTATCTGATATGTAGGATTTCATTATGATGATTTAATTTTATTGAATATGTAATGTAAAAGAAAGAGAGGGAAAGAATTAATGCTCTTCTACCAAAGAATATGAAACTTACTGGAGAAGCTGATAAGGATAATCAAATTTAAAAATCTGCAGAACTATTCTTTACTAGGTTTCCTTAGGAATCTGGGCTTCATATATTATATTATATGTTGGATTTCCAATTGTTTCTAGGATTAACTAGAATGATTATCTCATAAATCATTTAATTGCATGGCATGACATGAATATATAGGTAGTCCTCGCCTTACAACTGTTCATTTAGTGATCATTCAAAGTTATAATGGCAGTGAAAAAAGTAACATGACCATTTTTAACACTTATGACTGTTGCAGCATTCCCATGGTCATGTGATCAAAATTCAGAGGCTTGGCAAATGACTCATATTTATGACACTTGCAGTATCCTGGGGTCATATGATCACCTTTTATGACCCTCTGACAAGCAAGGGGGAAGCCAGATTCATTTAAGCATCCTGTTACTAAATTAACAACTGAAGTGATTCACTTAACAAATATGGCAAGAAAGGTCGTAAAATGGAGCAAAATTCACTTAACAAATGTCTCACTTAGCAACAGAAATTTTGGGCTCAATTGTGGTTGTAAGTTGAGGACTATCTGTATATGCAAGACTAATTTTGCTTAGTACATATGTTTTTTCTTTCTTTCCATCATCCTCCCATCTTTCTTCATATAGTTTTAAGTTAAACACTATCAAATTTATATATTTTTTCCTCACTGTGTTTCCCTTTCTTCAGCAAACACTATTTTTGGCAGCTCCTGGGGAAGAGAAGTAAATATTATCCAGACTACATAGGTCACTTGAAGAAAATGCAGAGGTCAGAGCATCTTGAGTGCACTAAATACTAATTACAGTTTCTCTGGCTGAATTTATTTTATTAAACTCAGCAAGCACCATGGAATTATTCAACTCATTCTCAACTTCCATCCATGTGGACTGATGCGATGAAACACATTTCAGAACATTTACATTACTAGAAAAGTAGCAGGGTGATATTTCCTAGTGACTAACTTCCCCCAGGGTCTACAAGCTTCACAAGAGTCTTGTCTGTTGCTGTAGTCTTCCTGAGTTGCTAGGTTTCCATTTTGGCGAAAGGAGTACACTTCACAAGCCAGAAAAATGTCTGATGATATTAACTAGGGATGATTCACTATGACTTAAAATCAGTGGTGGGATGCAGTCAGCACCACTTCGGGAGAACCAATTGTTAACTTTCTGAGCAGTTTGGTGAACTGATTGTTGGAAGAAATCATTAGGGCAGAGAACCGGTTGTTAAATTATTTGAATCCCACCACTGCTTAAAATCATCATAAGATACTTTTCTATGTTGCTGTTTCTGTTACCTAGGTATATCTTTTTCTCTGGTTTTTTGTTTAAATCTCTAATAGCACCCATACACATTCAAGCTATATATCATTATCAAAAATATTTGTAGTGGTCAAAAACCTGAATGTATAGAGAAGACACAAAGTTAAATGAGCTTATAAAAACATCAGTACAAGAAAAGAGGACAACAGTACGCTGGGATGTTTGAGGAACGGAAGGTTCTTAGGGGTATCTATGAAAAGCATCTGAAAGAGCCTATTGTGAGTGGGCAAAATGCCCTCCAACTAAAGCCAGATTTTGCATCAGAGCCTGACAGTAAGTCTTGGCTTTCCAGACACTCAACTCCTTATTTAGGAAGACACTTACCCTGGCAGAAGACTCTCAGAAATGACTTGGCTAGATAAGATCCTTTACTGCAGACAAGAAGGAAGCCACAGTCACCCAGAATATTTGCTCCCTGCAATGCGAAAAAGGCAAAGCTGTTGTTTTAGATCTAGCTTCCAAGAGTTTAAACCCGGTGCATTTTCCTTCTGTATTTTGAAGCCTTCCTTCCTTCCTGTTCCCTTCCCTTCCAGCAGTCCTTCCTTCCAGCAGCCCATCTCAGTAAATGACTCTCCGTGGCTTACAATTCAAAAAAGAAATATTACAATTAAGATGCTAAAAACATTTTAAAACAATAAACACATCCAGAATAAATATATATATATAGCAACCAAGATACTTGGTCTGTTAGCAATAAAGCCAGGAAGTGGGGCCCTTAACACATTCAGTACAGAGACTTGGAAACAAAGCCAGTTTTTTAGGGTCTTACGAAACGCTAACATGGTTGCGGTCATTCTAATCTCCGAAGGGAGAATGTTCCATAAAGCAGGGGCCATTGAAATAAAAGCCTGTTTTCTAATCCCCACACTTTTTGGTTGATAAGATTTGTAGTATGCCCATTCTATTAGATTGGGTTGGATAGATAGAGACTCTTGGATAAAAAGTGATCTCTCAAGTAACAGTGAGTTAATAAACACTCAGTGCTTCACTTGGGGAATGAATGGGAAAAACAATGGGATGGATGCTAAAATAAACATAACAAAGGGCCAATAATTTTGTGCTTGTTTGAAAGTGTATCTCAGAATATTCTTCATTGTTTTCCTCTTGCCATTTCACCAACTTTCCTTTTTTATAGAAAGTAACAAGAGAAAAAAACAACCAGTATGGTTCTGTGGGTTTCAGCAGAATTTGCAAAACAGTTGGTTCTATTTCAAAGGGGTGCACTTTTGAACAGATTTCCAAGTTGCAAGAAATATTAGTTTTGGCCTCTGAACAATATAGGAATTTTAACTTTAATATCAGATTAAATGCAAACTACTTAAGGTCATTTGATCGAATGCGCTTCAATGGATTCCAACCTTAATTTGTGTATTAAGTAACTTATAAAAGTGACTATTAACGATTCTGATCCCATTGTTTTTCCCTTATCAGTTTTCACCAAGCTTCCTCTGTGAAGCCCAGCTATCATTTTCAAACTCCGTTTGGGTATGTGCTAGACTGTACACAAATAATTTCTCTGCTGAGCCAACCCCAAATTAAAAATGTTACGGTAAGATAGGTAAAGAATATAAATTCAGAAATACAAATGCAAAGTGGCATTCTGCTGTTAAAGTGCTAAACAGCATTTCAAATGTTTTATCTCTCCTTCCCCCATGGCTGTTTTGTTGATGAGCTCCCTTAAGTCTCCATTGGTTTGACATCCCTGATTGCTGAAGTCTGGGAGCACAAGAGATTTCTGCGCTAAACTATTCCATGCTTCTGCAGAAGGACGACTGTAAATATCAACACAGTCTTGCAACACAGGAATAAGATGAGCAGTGCAAATGTAAGGGCTTAAAAATAAAGAGATTTTAAAATTAGTCCTGTGATTACTCTTCTGTTTAAACTTAAGAGTTTTCGGCCGATCAAAATACACAAAGCTCATTAATTCTATTTTTCTAATATTTGTGGTTTAAAAGCCATAGACCCTAAATAATTTGAGTCCTGCGGCAAACAAACAAACAAAAAACCTGAGCAGCTGAAGATAAATTAATCCCTGCTGGGCATGTACTGAAGTCACAAACTGCTACACATCTTGATGGCTCTCCAAGATTTAATATTGGTGAGTGAGCGGCGTTGAAAGGCTAGATGGGTTATAAAGAAGGCACTGCAGACATTTCTAGGGATAAAAACAACCATAACCACATTATGTATGAGTGGCATAAATCCTATACATTCTACAGATTTCAGTCTGTTTTCTGCAATATGAACCATATGTTTAAAAATTCCTCTACTTTATAATTTAACTAAAAGATAATCATATTAACACATAGGACTTTGACCAGGAAGACTGAGGTTTAATGATACATTGACATTAAACTTACTACATATTTTGAGATCAGTATCTCTCAGCTTTACTAAATCTCATTTTATATGCGGTCTTACTTTCCATGGAGAAAAGCTACTGCTATAAGAGATATAAATAAACCTAAGAATTGTAACATCTGAATCTGTAACTCTGCAAAAACTGTGAAGCACATGTTTGGGTCATGTTCTTAGCCATTGTGTCAGCACAATGCCATGTCTTAAGAGTGTTTCTTACAACTTATAAGGTTAACCAAGGCTCTTGTGCTGTGCACTATTGCAGACAGAATGTATTACGCAGGAAACAGCTATATCCCCCCCACACACATACACTTAATAACATTGTGTAAAGCATCATGAGGCACAAGGCTCATTTTAGATGAGAAAGCACAGATAGTAAGTTTTGCACAACTTTTTCAAAGAAGGAAACTTACACAGTACAATAAACAATGCAGGCGATATTGCACTAATGACCTTCCCAAACATTTCTAATTTGGATCTTTATAACACATTGCACATCACAGCTCTAGCGTGTAAGTCAATAACACATCAGGATTTATCCAGAGAAATAGGTTGCACAAACAAGTTTTCTTTTTCTGCAACCTTACAATTTGTAAGCTAAAACTTACAAGCTATGCTGACTATAATCCAGTACGTTAGAATTTCAGTGATGTCCAGTTTGTTGTGAACAAATCAGTGTAGCGTGTGTGGTATAATTGCTCCTGCATGGCTTCTCCTGTCAGAAGGAGCAAATAAACAGATCATGACAGTGCTCTTTGCAGTTTGTTTATCATGTCATCTTGACAAGTTTTGATAGCCTGTCTTATAGAACAAAAACCAAAAAGAAAGCATGATTTCTGACTCGTTAGTAAATAACTAGTCCAGGATCCTGGTTAGAGTGATGTGAAACACAAACTGTACAAGATGTTCTTATAATCTATTGCAATTGAACAGCTATTGTAATGTTTATATCTATATTGTATCTGTATTAGCATTTGAGTTTCTTTTTCTGACCTGGAATTCAAACTATGGTGTTTCAGGGTATAGTGATAAAAATCACAGTGGTAATCAGAATTGCTACAACTGCCATCACGAATCAGCACAGTCATGATGTCATATTGTACAACTGAATCCTTTAGTAACAGAATTTCTGGTCACGATTAACGTTATTAACCTGTACAAAGCATCTTACTACTTCTTCTAAGGATAAACTGCAGGCTAGAGTATGACACCAATTTGCATATATAGTTTAGGGGCTGCAGTTTGGTCTAGTGCAGGACTATCAAACTCCCGGCCAGCGGGTCGGATGCGTCCTGCGCTGGTCACACCTGGTTTAGCAAAGGGGAAAAATGTCCCAATACATCACATCAACATGAGTTTGACACCCCTGGTCTAGTGGATCATACTACTAAAAGAAATGATCAAGCAACTATTTTAAAATATACCTGAAACTGTATATACCCTTTCCCTTAAACAATTTTGTTCTATTTAAATGTGCACCATTGATTTCAACCTGCTACCTTGAGCAGGACTAAATGTTCTAATATACATTTTTGCTGATTGTACAATATTTACTATTCTACTAATCTCTTTAGAAGTGCAGTATAGAAAACAGGAATAATTAGAATTCACAAAAAGCATTTATCAGCTTTGGTTAATATTAAAAAAAACACCTCAATTTTATTTTCAATGAAGTTTTCTTATATCACAAAATATTAAATTTTCAAAGTGGCTTTGAAACCATACCTATTCAATAGTAAAATAAAACCTGAACATTCTTTGATTTTTTTTAAAAAAAGGTGTTCATTTTTATAGGTTCTTTTCACACATCCATTCTTCTGAAGTTGGCTCATGAACACAATGGCTTCCGTTTGCCGTGATACCTTGATGTAGAAAGACAGACAGACGTTCAGTCTTAAACAAAGGAAACTTGTGAAATTCCTTTGAAGGCCCATCATACCACTTCTTTCAAAAGCAATCCCCTCTTGCAAATCTGACAAATAATCTTTCAGCACTTCTTGAAAGTGATAAAGAAACCAATGGTCAATCGGAAATCTGTCTCTTATCCATATACTTAAAGAAGTCTATCAAGATTGGTTGCTATTTTTAAATTAATGGAAGGGTACGTGGAAGGACAGGCATTTCTTTTTATTCCTTTCTTTAAGCATTCCTATAAAAAGAATGATCACTGTTCCTTTGAACTGACAATTTTGAGCAGGACTAAATATAAATTCTGCTGCCTTGTAGACCCCTTCATGTCAAAACTGTTTGCAGTCATATCACTAAACAGAGCCTAAAAGCAAGATTCTATCAATCAGCTGAAACAACTCCAATTCATATTGGGTTTGGTTGCTTCAAATAGTGTTTTCTTTATCCTCCTCAGTTGCACGGCTATCCTTTGGGCCATTTTGTATTGCCTTCATGACCAGAGGTCATTGAAAACAGTTCTAAATAGCAAGCATTATTGTGCGATGAACTGTTCGTCATAGTTGTCGTCATAGCATCACATGTTGTGGCATATAAGGAAGAAACATTTTCCCTAATATAGAACAGGGGCATGAAACATTATCCCTCTACTGTCGCAACTGTTTTAGCCTGGATGCCACTGACTTAAAGTGAGAGTTAGTCACTTTACACTTTTTTCCTAATTTAAATAGGCCAACTAGAGCTGAAAGGTTTTAGATTTTGTTTCAAATTAGCCAGCCAATTGCATCAGATAAAACATTGTTGTTTCCAGTATCATTTGGATGTCAAAACACTGAACGCTGATTAGAAACAATTAAGGGATAACAGAATGGGGGGGAGAGGAGAACCCTTAGGCAGCATTGGCTTCAATAAATACATTTTGACTACTGCGTTCACCATTAAATGTTAAAACGCAAAAAATGAGACAGTAACTTTTGATTCTGCAGTTCTGCTATTAGAACCTAGTGACTGTTACACACACACACACACTGACAAATGCACAAATAGCCCCAGAGCATGAATAGCTGGCTTTTCTGTGATATAATGAAACTCAAAGATATTTCAAAGCACAATTGCAAATACTTTTTTATGTTCATCATAAATAGAAAACTGATTTTATTTCTGCATCAGAGAGAATTATCTAATCATAAAACAAAAGCTAGCTTGATAAAAATTAAGTAAAATTACTTGTTCCACCAATTCAAGCATAAGCTGTTACTATAATGCTCTTAGTCTCTTCTTCGAGAAGTGAGGATGTAATAACTGAATTGGAGAAAACATTACTGTGCCAGAAAATACAAACAGGTGAAGGAAAAATGAGTTTACTGTTAAGAATCCAATGCTATTAAAGTGCAACCCAAAAACTTCATTCCAAAATATATTTTTTAAAGATTCTATGACATGTACCCTGTTTCCCTGAAAATAAGACCTCCCCAGATAATAAGCCCAATCAGGGTTTTCAGTGCATGCGCTAGAATAAGCCATCCCCTGAAAATAAGCCCTCCCTGAAACACAGTAGCAGCCATGAGGTGATCATGGCACTTCCTCACTTCAAAAATAATAAGACCTCCCCGAAAATAAGGCCAAGTGCTTATTTCAGGGGTCAAAAGAAAATAAGCCCCTGTCTTATTTTCGGGGAAACACGGTAATATACAAAGAGAATTAAAAAAAAAATCTCTAAGGTGCCCTTCCAATTATTCCAAGAGGACAATATGGTCAAATACATTATGAGAATATTTTAGTTTAATAAATCAGTTACCTTGCTGGGATGAATTCAGACAGATGTTTCACTAATTATGAATCACTTAACTAATTATACCAAATACCTTTCTAGCTATCACTGACTGGTATGATAAACACCTGAAGCCAAATTATGCTAAGCAAGGAACACTGAAATTGTACAAATTCTTGGCTTTGGGAAAAGATAGGCTAGTATTTAGGGTCTAACAATTACTTTAATCAGCATTATAATGGTTCTGCTGGAGTATATATAATTTTTGTTGCTGACGTTACATTATTAGATAATTAAAGTAATTTAAGTAATTACTTGCTAAAAAGACTAATTTTGCTCATCATCATAAAAGGTCTTGGAGCACAGTAATAGAAAGAAATTAAGACTTCAATATGGCAATTTTGGGAGAATTAAAATCTCTGAAATGGAAGCTGAAAGAGCTTATTTTAAAAAAACAGAAAGTGATTCCTTGGTTGAACTGGAATAAATCCCACACCCATGGTATATGCTTTGCATTCTTTCTTATTTAAAATATTTCTTTTTAGAAAGAAAACTCATATACATTCCATTAAAAATAATATCATCAAAGGAATGTCCTCTGAACATTTTAAATACATATATTTCTGAAGTTAAAGTACGGTATGTATCTATGTCTCTGTGTGTCTCTCTCTATATTGTGTGTGTGTGTGTGTGTGTGTGTGTATGTATATACATACATACACTCAAATACATATATATACACACTGTATTTTTCAGAGTATAACACGCACATTTCCCCCCCCCCCTAAAAGAGGGTGGAAATGTTGGTGCATCTTATACACGGACATTTCCATCCTCTTTTATACACAGCCATTTTTGGCCCCCTGAAGCCCTGCCCCCGGGCCAGGACCTTTTACTGGCAAAATCTGTATTTAAGCTGTTGTATTTAGGAATCCATATAAGGAGGAATCAATTTAAAGTTCTGAAATGATTATAAGTTATTTTTAATTAACTTTACATGGTTACTAGAAAACAACAGAAGAAGAAGGATATCTTTAAAAATCAGAAAACTGGTTGTAACTTCAGTTAACCCAGCTTATATGAAGCTCTGAAACTGGTCTGCAAATCTTCACATGCCATTATCATTTATCAGAAAGAACTGGGGTACCATGCTGAATGAGTTGGAATATTACATCTTGTCCATTCTTCCAAAAACAATTATCACTTAGGTGGAGAAGCTGAAGAAATACCAGTATCAATTAAATTAGAACAGTTCACTCACTGAAGGACAATATATATATATATATATATATATTTGTTTTTTGAGGTTTTCACGGGTGCCTGTATGTAGGTATTTTGTTGTTCGGG
>JANHFT010002017.1:76768-87075 GCA_032467955.1 Pseudoxenodon macrops
CAACAAAATACCTACATATATATATATATATACATACTTAAATTCAGTTACACACTTCCCAGAAAATAAAAGGTAAGCAGAGCCAAAATTATATTCTGAGAAATATGTGGACTCTCAAGGAATGAATAAATTACATATTTTATTACGTTTATTTTTAGAAAGAAGAACAAATCTAAAAATATCCAAGAAAGGCAGAACTGCACACCTTGATAAACCATCTGTCTCTGACTGCAAACACAAGGTGGTTGTCATACTCTTAGCAAAATACAATAGAAAACTCGTACTGTATTCTCAGTTTGGTGTGCCACATATTGTGCAGGCTCGGGAGTTTAAAAGAAATTTTATATAATTGCAAAATTATTTCCAGCTAAACTCCACTGTCACAGTGATGCGATAAAGAGTTTCTATTCTTTTTATACATATTATCTTTTACTCTTTCAAAATGAACAAAATATTCTATATAGTACTGTTTCCATGGTATGTAAGGATAAAGACATCTTTATCCTCTCGGTGCTATTTCCTACTCTCTGGCAAATCCCACATGGTTTTAGATAGACAGTCAAGTCCCTGTCATACTTAGATGAGCAAAAACGTTGCCTTTCCATAGTTTCATCCACCCCAGGTTTCCATTTCAATGAGTATGGGGTCAAGCTTGAGATATGCTTACAAAATTTCCCGGCTACAATTAGCTGCCTCAGAAATCTCCCTGTGTCCTTGTGGGTGAAATCTCCATTTGTTTCTTTTAATGAAGCTGGAATTCTGAACTTGGCTGAAGTGTGGGAAACATTTTCCACCACCTCCCGGATCTTGCATAAGTTATGATCCTTCTCTTACACTTCCTTGAACGTCTCTGCTTCATTTTGGAGTACTGCCCCTGACATTTCTATCAGTTCTCTTTCCTCCAGAAAGTTTACTTCTTCAGACTTCTTTAAACAGTTTAGATGGCTGCCTACTCTATTGATATCTGCTTTTCCACTTCACTGTATATCACTAAGTGTCCTCAAATTGCAGTGGATAATAAATCCAATAAGTAAAATAGCAGGATGTTTTAGGTTACAACAAACTGCTGCAGCCTTTGGTATTTTATTCTCTCACCTCTTAATTGGACGTCTTTATATTCAGCGACTAATGAGGTACCACCTTTAGCATATTTCTTAGATGTTTTATAGCAAATACGTAGGTATCTTACATGGATCTATCACTAGCTGAAATGAATGACTAATGGCCAGCACTCATTTCAGAACTAAGGTTCTTTTTACCTTGCTCGCTAAGGTGCCCTGTCTATCCAATTTACAGCTGAAAAGCAAAAGGTTATATGCTGAGCTTTTTCCTCTGTAAACTTATCACTGCTATTTCAACCAGATTTATGTTTTCTACATCAAAGAAAGAAACAATGCTACAAATAATTAGCTTCAATCCTTCCCTGCTACCTCTGCTGTATAAACAAGGAAGATGCCACCACTCTGAACTGGAAGGAATTCTGAGGAGGATTTTGTCTGCCTTTATTCTTACCTTGTTAGCCAAATTCACACAACCCTGTTTCATGTCCCTCCAACCATAAAGTTTATATTATTAGCCTCCCTTATGATAAATATCTTGCACTGATATGATTGTATTTGTCTAATTATTAGCAAAGATCTTTTTTACTAATACTTTTACCATCAGTTAAAAATGAGTAAAAAAATTTAAAAAATTGAACATATTGTCCTACAGGTTTGGGCATAGAATACTAATGCTTTGAATTGTTAAGTGCAATTTTTATTAGCCTGACTGCTTGCCTTTGTAAGGCAAAAAAGACTTTGTCCCTGTCCATAGCCATCCTATGTATCCTTTTGTTCATTCCATGTGGAATACATTATACGATTCCTTCAGAATTTTGTTGCCGTTAAGGCCTTATTTGCTCTCTTCACAATTCTTCCTTGTTAAGAAGATCAAGTGATATAAGTATCACTTGAATTATTCGCCTCGATATAAAACAGTTGATGAAAGTTAAGTATTTTCTTTTCAAAGTTGATGGCATCTAGTGATTGGATGTCAATTTGAAGTGCTGTATTTTAAGAAGTGGCATCTTCAGGTTGTGGATTAGAGATGGCAGTAGGTTATGTTTGGAGTTTTACCCTGAAACCAAGAAGCCTATTTCAAGGAGAAATAAAGTATCCTATTCACATACAAGGGGACCTTTGGCAAAAGCATCTCTGCCAACCAGGAGAAATATTCTTATTGTTCACTTGATCATTTATTGAGATAAAAATCAGAACTCTCTTTTTCTCCATGTTCCTTTCAACTTCTCTGTGTAACCAGTGAATGCATAACAAATGGGAGATCTAAGAGAATTAAGCAGCCTTGCCCTTGTGTTAACCCTCAAGGTTTTGATTCTAATGATAATTTAATTATAATTCTATTTAATGTTTTACAGCTAGAATTTGTATTGATCTTCAAACCAATGGATTTGCTTAAACATCAGAGTGGACAGAAGCTATGCCTAACATTCAGATAAAATTTTAATTTATCCTTTCTGTATTGTACTTAATAAAAACTATTAGTAAACTCCCAGCATCCTAATAAAATTAGTTCATAAACTAATATTAAGCTAAGAGTAATAGTTTTTTACTAACATAGTGATATTGTGTGTAGCATTTGGTATAATGACTAGCATTCAATTTTTGGCATTCTTTCTGCTTTTTTCTTTCTTAAATTGAAAGTCAGGCTGTATGAAGTATTTTTCTTCACTAGTTCTTTTCTCACAATTCTGAAATGTTTACATTTCAGCAATTTGGGACTGTTTTGTCACTCTGCTGTTCTGTTTGATTGCTATGTTTTTGGTTTTACCCAATGAATGTTTATGCGATATACGCAATGATTTAACTATTTTACAGGAAGATGATTTATTTATTAATGTATTGAATTTATATTGCCACCTGATCACCCATGGCCTATGTAGAGCGTGTTGCAATAGTCAAGATGGTAACTGACTAGGCCATGAGCGACTGTGAGTAGGGATTTTTGGTCCAGAAGAAGGCGTAACTGGTGCACAACCCGCAGTTGTGCAAAGGCCCTTCTTGCCACGACCGCCACCTGCTCTTTGAGCAGGAGTCGTGAGTATAGGAGAATTTCCAGATTACTCACAGGGTCTGTTTGGGGTAGTGGCACCCCATCCAAGACCAAAGATGGCAACGAATCCTGAGCCAACGAACCCCGAACCCAGAGCCACTCAGTGATGATGGTCATAGCCTTTCAATCCTGTCCGATTCCCGGAGAGTCTATGGAATCCCTCTCTCCACATTTTCTGATCTTGCACAGCTTCCTTCAGTTGTTTTTATGCTCTGGCCAGTGTTAACTTTGAAGATCTCTAATCACTAAATTTTCTGACAGCCTCACTTCCTTTTACAGCTGACCATTCCAAGAATAACTGGTTGTCACCTTTAAAGCCCTTCATGGGTTGGGACCAAATTATCAGAGGGACCATCTCTTGCTGGCCACATCCACCCAACCCACTAGAGTGGGGAGACAAGAAATGTTGTATCATCAGATGTACCTCTCAGGAGATACATCTGACGGGACCTAGAAGAAGGGCTCCCTCCCTTTGAAACATCATCCCTTACAGAAATTAGACTGGCCCCGACTTAGACAATCTTTTGGAAGGCCCTAAAGATGTGTCTGTGTAACTGGGCCTGGGGAAGCCAGAGTGCAATGGAGCCCATCAAATGGCTTATTTAATCATATGGGAGGTGGGTGATGGGTTATTATTTTTTATTTTTATGTTTTTTTTAAATTTTGTGTTTTTATTGTTTATAAGCCATCTAGAGTCACTGTGAGCGAGTAGGCAGCTATATACATTTTCATAAATGAATAAACAAACAAATAAATACATAAACAATATGGAACGAGTTTGATGGTGTGACATGGCTGAAATAAATAAGAACAAACGTTGTGATTTTGCCTTCCAGTGATATGTCTGGCTTTATATACTCCAGTACCTGCTTGTTTGTCATCTTTGCTGTCCAAGAAATATGCAGGAGACTTCTCCCACACGACAGCTCAAATGAATAAATTGTTATGTCTACTTTTTTCATAGTCCAACTTTATAACTGTAGGTAGCTATGAGAAACACAATAGTATGAACTAATGTGCATTTAGTTGCGAGGTTGATGTTGTTGTCTTTTCATACTTGATTCATGCAGGAGTCATAAGAATGTCTTTTTGACATTCAGCGAGAAACCAGCTTTCTTTTTTAATTCTTCTGATCAGAAGTTTTAGGCCTTCTTTGGTTTCTAAGAGGGGAGTTGGGTTGTCAGCATTTTGAAGATTGTTGATGGTCATTCCTCCAACCTTTATTCTGATTTTTGATTCTTCAAGTTTTAGCTTCTTCATGATCACTTAAGCATACAAGTTGAATTTAAAAAAATGAAATAATGCAACCTTACAATGCTCCTTTCTCTATCTTAAACCCATCAGTTCTCCATATTTGTGTTCAGTGACTGCATCACCTTGATCACCTGTGTTGGCACCCCAAGGTCTTCTAGGACATTCCACAACTTGACATGATCAACACAACTGAAGGCTTACTTGTAGATGTAGATATTCTTTTGATATTTTTCCATGATATAAGAAAGTAAGATACAGTAAAAAAATAATATACTGCTTGGAAAAGCGTCTCTCATTCTGTTTATTGGAGATATATTTATATGAGGAACTATTACTTTAAATAAGGAATGGATAGCAAACAGGCTCCTATCTGACCATCCTGTCTCTCTAGAAGCATTCTACTTGTAATGGCAATTACACATGAACTGAATGTTCTTTTATGGCTGCAGCTTCCTTCCGAAATCACAAGGCCAGATTGCAAAGTTTGCCCCCACTGTTGCTGTCACTTCAAAAGAACTAAACTGTAGTGCTGTCAGCTAAAGATAAGATGAGGTCCATTCCAATCAGCACCTGCCAGTAACAGAGAAATCTGTTTTTATCTTTGTCCATCACTGTGACCTATCTCAGTGCCAGTTTCAGAGCTCCCAATATGGTTCCATCTAAACCAATAGATTCAACCTTTGGCCCTGTGGAATCATGTATGACAGCATTCCAGTGCAGTAAAAACAACTATCAACTCTCTTCTCACATCGCAAAAAAAAAGAATATTGTAAAAATCTTTATCAAGAAGTCCACTAAGAAAACAGCCACAAGCAGGCATGAGCTTAAAAAAAACACAACTTTGTCATAAGTGTAATAAAATCATTACGGGGACGTATTTCATAGGCCAAAAATGTTTGTAAAATGCACAACACATGTGGTGTGCTGCCATAGTTATTTGTGGCCTTGTAAAAAGGAATTCTGTAGCATTCTGCTTAAATAATCAAACAAAATTTGATTGAAAAAGTTTAAAAGAAAAATTTGAGCAGTATAACACGAAGGCAAAAATATATAACCATTTTTATATGTATCAAGGGCTAATTCAAACATAAAGACTAGCACACTCTAGATATACCAATATCACTTGGATTATACCAGACATGTGCCATAAATACTCATGTTTGAGATCAGCAGCTGTGTAATTTTTGTATTTGCTACAAAGGTTTTTCCACCTCATCACTTGAACAAACTAACACATGAGATTAAGATCAAGTCAGCCATTCATTGTACTATGACAAAATAAATAGGTATATCAACTTTTGAAGGATCACGTTATTTATTTGTCAGGGAAACCTGGCAATGAAAAGCTCGGTATCTTTCAGTTTATCTGCAATGTCTGGATGAGACTTCTAAACAGTTTGGAAAGAAGAAGATAGAAAAAGATTTGTTGAAGAGATCTAGCTACTTCATTTTACTAAGTGGTATAGAAATGCATAGATAGGAAAGGAAATGAGAAGATATAGAAACAATGACTGGGAGAGGTGAACCAACTAACATTTATCACTTAGCTACAAATAGCTAGGAACTGCTTCTTCAACTAGGACTCCGTGATGAACCCTTCTGATATCAAAGATTAAGAAATTTTCCATTTTCTACCTTTGAAACTTTGTAAATGGTAAAAAAAACTATTGCAAAAGAGTTTGGTGTTTTTCCCCCCACAGCAAACAAATGGTGAAAAACCGAACATAAGGAAAAGTAATTTTTTGTTGGGTGTAGAAAATAAACTTTGCAAAACTTTTCTGAAATGTCTACCAAGACTAAATTTATCTTGCTGTGTGTTCTTTATTCCAGTTATATTTTTCTATCTCCACAGCAGTTCAGCTTTGGAGATAGCACACAATAGATCACATACTGTAGTAAAAAAAATTGGTTTTTGTAACATTTCAGATTACAAATTGGGGATGCATGTTTCTCAGTATATGGGGGAAAAATCCTCTACCCAACATTTCAGAGATAAAATTTAAACTCTTGTACTTAACAAATACTGTATATAACATCTTTCTTCACCGTCTCCCAAAGTGAACTAAGGTTTCCCAGAAACTGTTTTATTTTACTATCTATTTGCATAGTCTAGACCCTAGTCTGTTTTTTTGACCTATTTTGTTGTATTTTCAACTTTATTTCTAGATGCTTTAAAGAAATTGTTTAAGAAGAGCATGACATGAAATCTTGACATGGAAAAAAAATCAAAGAAACTACATTTTCTAAAGGAATATCCCTAGAGAATCAGGTCAAAGCTCTCCCCTTGTGTTTTAACATGTGAAAAACTTGAAAGCAGCTTTGTTTTAGAAAATTTAGAGGTTGTACACAATATTGATAATTATTTTCTTCTGTTGTAGCTTTTGCATTGATTTTAATCCAAGATCTGTTATGCATCAAAGAGAGGTTTGTACAAGTTCCTTTAAAGGAAAGGTTTGCACTTTTTCTTCTTCTTTTTAAGCCTCAAAAACTGCCTGGAGGAACAGCATCCCTCCAAAAAGCCAACAACTGTTGAGTATAAAACAGCAGGACACAGAATGGCAGGAGAAAACTAAAGAACTTTCTTCTCAGGTACATTTAGTTTAGGAACTTGGTAAATAGGAATTAGTAGAACAAAGTATTTTGCTAGCAGATTAATTTATTTATGTATAATCTTGGTAAATTGTCTAAATCATTAAGACTGCAGGAAGCAAAGGAAAACAAAGTAAGAATCAAATAAAGCAGGGGTGTCAAACTGGTGGCCCGTGGGCCAGATGCGTAGTGTGCAGGCCACGTGCACCCCAGCTTCAGAAATGGAAAAAATATCGTGAAACGTCATGTGACAGCAACATGATGCTGTGAGTTTGACACCTGTGAAATAAAACAACAATATCCAAGGGAGAGGCAGAGAGAGAGAGAGAGAGAGAGAGAGAGAGAGAGAGAGAGATGTTTAAAAGAAAATATGATACATTTAGGCAGTCACCAAGAATCAAGACTGACTTGAAAGAATCATAAACAAACAAACAAACAAACCAAAGCAATGACATCACAAATAATCCTAGTGCAGGGATCAGCAATATGCGGCTCTAGAGCCACATGCCGCTCTTTGGGCCCTCTCCTGCTGCTCCCTGTTGGATGATCCCACCAAAGGGTGGACCCTCCCCTCTCCCTCACTCCTCGCTGCCTGCCCTGAGGAAGAGAAAGGTGTCTGTATTTCAGAGCGGGAGCGAAGCGCCCCTCTACCTACCTCTTTTTCTGGCCCTTGTTGGTGCATCTCGGCCTGTGTGCACCTCGGCCGCTGGGGGAGATGCAAGACATTGGCTGGACCGCCCAGCTGCAGCCAATGCTCTGCGTCATAATGGGCTCCAGCAGGAGGAGGAGGAGACGCTGTCTCCCCCATTGTGCAGGGTGCTAAGTTTAAGTACAAGAGCAGCAAGCAGCCATGGAGGCGGTGAGAGGAATATGGGGAGACACGCCCCAGCTGATGTCTTGGGGTGGAGAAAGTCACACGTCTCCCCATTATTCCCCTCTCTGCCTCCATGGCTGCTTGCTGCTCTTGCAGTTAAATGTAGCGCGCTGCACAATGGGGGAGACGGCGTCCCCTCCTCCTTCTCCTGGAGCCCATTACAACTCAGAATATCGGCTGCAGCTAGGCAGCCCAGCCAGTGTCTCGGCACGGAGAGAAGTCTTGCGTCTCTCAACAAGGGCCGGAAAAAGAGGAAAGTAGAGGAGCGCTTCGCTTTTGCTCTGAAATATGGAGAGTCTCCATCCGCCTCCGCCGTCCTTCTCTTCTCAGGGCAGGTGAGGAGGAAGGGCAAGGGGAGGGGGGGCAGCCAGCTGATAGGGAGTCACATGGGGGACGAAAGAGCTCCATTTATCTGGGAACCTGTAATGAGTCTTGATTTAAAATTAAATCATATGGTAAAAAGCACCCAAAGAAGAAGAAAGAGCATCAGCAAAAAACAAAACCCAACCCCAACCCTCACTTGCTTTTGGAAATGGTTCAAGAGGGAACACCCCCAACAGACACACACAAACACGAGAGAGAGAGGGGGAGGGAGAAAAAGAGAGAGGTAGAGAGATTAGAGACAGAGAGATGAGAAAGAGAGAGAGGGAAAATGAAAAAGAGATAAGACAGAGGGAGGGAGACAGATGAGAGAGAGGGAGAAAGAGAGAGGGAGAGAGAGAGATGTTTAAAAGAAAATACCTGGAGCCACAAAACCTGGCTAGGCATGGCTGGGGGGTGTCATGTGACTGGGTGTAGAGTTGGCCACATCCATCCATGTTTGTGGCTCCCGGTGTTTTGTTTTCTGTGGGAAATGGGCCCAAGTGGCTCTTTGAGTGTTTAAGGTTGCAGACCCCTGCTCTAGTGTATGGGTTAGATAACCCTTTCCACTACAGATGAAGTTTTTTGCATAATCAGTGTTGAACAGGGTTGCTGGCTCCTGTCATAAGTAGTAGTGTGGTTGTTACACTTTAAGCTTAACACACACCATTCAAATATAACAAAGAGGCTATTTCTAACTGGTGCTACTTAAAAAATGGGGCTCTCGCTTCTCTTAGTTCAGGGGTCAGCAACCTGCAGCTCTGGAGCCACTTGTGGTTCTTTCATCCCTCTGCTGTGGCTCTCTGTCCCTGGTTAGCTCCACAATTGATATGGTTTTTGGTTAGAATAAGGTAGAGGAAAAAGGACACTGCGCTAGGAAGAGACTCTATGGTTGGAGAACCGGACTTCCGGTCGGCTCCAAAATTGAAAGGGGGGCTTCCGGTTAGGACCTTTGAGTGTTTAAGGTTGCCGACCCCTGTTTTAGCTTATACCCTCTTGTTTTTCTTGATAGAAATAATCTGAGCCCCACATTTCAATGCCATAGTTTAGTTAATACTAAATAAATCACACAAGCTAGCCACACTGCTTGCAGGAAAAGCCACCGGGAAGATGGATTTTTAAATTATAAGCCTAAATAAATGTGATGTGTGAATTGACTTATCAAATAGCAGTATTTTAAAAAGTGTAAAGACTTGCCACGCAAGGTTGATCCCAATTATTCCTCAGTATATACAGCCAGATAAAGCCAGGAAGCAGGCTGTTAAGCCCACTGTTCATAGAGCAAAGATGACTAACAACTTATATATACTATTGCCAAGAAAACTAGATGTATCTACATTAACCTTTCAAGGTAGACTTCACTAGGAAATCAAGGTCATTAATTTTTTTATTGGTTATGATAACAGAGTCTTGCAAGTCTGAATGTACTTCTCCCCCTCTCTCTTTATGACAACTAGGAAGGGTTTTGTGTAAACATTTTATCAGGTTACAGCTCTGCCCTGGACTCAGATTTCTTTTATCTGACTTTTGTCTTGGTAGAGGCTCTTCCTCATGTCTGTCAAGATTATTTCTACTGCCCATTACTATGTGTCCATGAAGTTTCTAAGACTTGGGATTGGTTTCAAGAAGATTTTATAGGGAAACAAATGTATAAAATTCAAGAGTATCAATGGCTGGAAACCATGGCAGTAATATACTGCACCTGTGTTAGAAAAATATATTTCTCAGTACTGTTGGTGGCAATTAATTATGTCCATATTGCAATGAAGTTAGTTAAGATCTTATTTTTGCATCTCTGTGTACAAGGACACATTTACCCTGGTAATAATTCAATCCAACTTTTCAAAGGCCATTTTCTGTACCTTGATGAACAATAAATGCATTTCCTTGTGAGTGGAACTTGTCTTTGTCTTTTGAGGCCCATCTAAGAGTTTGCTGAGTTAAATTCTGGTTAAAACAAATATTGTGTGGTGAACCTTTCTTATACTTTGGGATAGTTAAAACTCTTTCTTCAAAAGCAAATAGATTTGGACTTTATTCAGCCCATTACCCAGGCCATTACAACACAAAAGACTAATGAGCACACAGCTAGGACCACACACACACAGGATGTCACGAA
>JANHFT010002017.1:92463-112421 GCA_032467955.1 Pseudoxenodon macrops
TTTTGGTCCTCCGGAGGCTTCAGGATGCTTTCCTGAAGCCCTCGGAGGGTGAAAAATGGCCCAATAGGCAACCCGGAAGTCTGTTCCCGAACTTCCGGTTTGCCCGTAAGGTCGTTTTTCGCCTTCAGGAGGCTTCCCTAAAGCCTCCAGAAGGTGAAAAACAGTTCAACGGGCAAAACAGAAGCCTCCTGAACCCTCTGGAGGGCAAAAAACGGCCCAATGGGTGGGGGGATTGCACGCATGCACAGTGTGCACGGGGGGTTGCATGCTGGCATGCGTGCGCGCGCAAGCCACCATTTTTGGCATGCAAGACGAAAAAGGTTCGCCATCACTGGCATAGATAAATATGCACCATACCTTCAGAGATTTCTTTTACAATTTAGTCTAATCTAACCAATTAAAAAAAACCTTCATGGATTCATTCATCTCCTAACCAAAATACTAAATCATTCATTTATGTCAGGGGCATCAAACTCAAGGCCCGCGGGCCAGATCCTGCCCAGAGGCTGTCCTGGTCTACCCAGTGCAAAGAGGCCAGTGTAGCTTTGGCCCGGTCTATTCAATGTGAAGAAGAAAGATCAGGCCAGCAGTTTTGGGAGTGGTGCCAAGCTGGCCATGCCACCCAATTGGCCATACCTACCCAGTTAGACACGCCCACCCAGTTGGCCACATCCATCTGACCCCCCCGAGCTCAACCACAGCCCTGATGCAGCTCTCAATGAAATTGAGTTTGACATGCCTGATCTACGTAGTCGTCTTTCATTTATTTTAAATTAGATTTCACTGGACAACAAAAAAAAATTTCCTGAACATCTTTTGGGTGTATCTTACAGATTTTTGGTTACTAATCACAAAATAACTTGTAATTTAACCCATCACATCCCATTTTACAGAAATCTTCTGTTTTTACATAACGGCAATATGCACCCTTCAGAACCTGCTGGCTATGCTGCAAATATGAAAGAAACATATAACAAATGGAACTGTTGTTGGAGCACATCCAGTACACCAAATACAGCTGGAATTTCTTTGGAGATCTAAAAGTACTGGCTCTGCTGCTTGGAATGCAGCTCAGCAATACCAAGCACTGTTGTTACATGTGCAAATGGGACAGCCATGCAAGAGAGTTGCATTAGATTAAAAAGAAATGGTCACTCCAAAAGAAATGGTCCCCTTCAGGATAGAAAAAAGTAGCACATGAACCACTTGCTGATCCAACAAAGATATTTTTGCTTCCACTTCACATAAGACTGATGAGAAATTGTGTGAAAGTGGTGAACAAGGAAAAGTTTTCATTATTTGAGATAGATGTTTCCAAGAATAACTGATGCCAAGATTAAGGAGGCATGTTTGTTGATCTACAGATCAGATATTTGTCAATGGCAAGAAGTTTGAAGATCTGTTAGTTCAGGGGTTCTCAATCCCTGGGCCATACCCCATTGGGAATCGGACTGTGTAAGCGGCGGGCAAGCGTGCAAAGTCCATTTGCCCAAGTAGCGGGTGCGCACACAAAACCATCCTTTCTCTCCCTGCCACTGATCCTCAGAGCTGGAAAAGTTGGGGATGGCTATGTAAATGCGGCTAGAGAAAATCACCTGGAAAGCATTTAAGAACGTCACGGAGACTTTTCTTGGAAACTAAAGAGCACCAAACTATATTCAGCAGGTTGACAAACTTCTTACAGTATATAAGACCATGAAGTTCAACATTTTATTTATTTATTTTTATTTATCTAATTTTGTCAAGCACGTATTAGATAACAGATATAAGCATAAACATGATTATGAATATATGAAGATACAAATAAAAGGAAATATTAGGACAGGGACAGTAGGCACGCTGGTGCGCTTACGCATACCCCTTATGCCATTTAAGATTCATTTTTTGCATTGGATTTCTTTTCTGAAAATCTATTTGCAGTCAGTGATGGATATGTTAGAATGTTTCACCAGGACATTGCCACAATGGAAAAATGGTATCAGACCAATTGGAATCCATCAATGTTGGCTGACTATTGTTGGTACAAAAAAATAATCACAGCAAAATACTTATATAGCTCTGTAGAACTCATGTAGCATGTTGGGAACATTATGCAATTAAATAGAACATGGAACACAGAAATATAGGACTGGAAGGAACCTTAGAGGTCTCCTAGTTCAACAGCTGCTCACGGAAGGAGACCTTATATCACCTTGGTCAAATGGTTATCCAGTCTAATTTTGAAAATCTCCAGTTATGGAACACCCATAAATCTGGTAGGCAAGCTATTCATGGGAGGCATTAAAAATTAATTCTATATTTGTCAAGCTTCCTATGTGATATAATCATTCTCAAATTATATTTTTGTTCAGTTTGAAAGCGTCTATTATAATCACTGGAAGTTTTTCAGGAAGCAAAATGTTTGCAAAAATTTGTTGTCCGCTGGCTACCATTTGTTTGTGTATCTCCGGTTACATATGTATGCACAGCCATGAGGCTTTCCCAGCATAAATGCTGGGTCTGAGCATGAACGCATAGACACACGGAACTTGGCTATTTTTTGCTTTAAATAAAGATACTCCATTCACATTAACATGCTTTCAAACATTCAAACAATCTTCAGATCTAGTACCCACTGCTCACCATGGCACTAATAAAAAAAATACAAGCATAAAAATACAAAAGCAAATAGTGTAACACTTTCACTTTAAATGTTTTTTTCTCTGCAGAAAAGCAACCAACATACTAGTATCTGCTGAATTTCTTGAAGCAATTACCCTCCTTGCCTTCCCCAAAAAAACTAAAGACCTGGCTCCCCCCCCCCTTCAAGGATTGGGAAAGTGAGGTAGACAAGAGGATTTAATAAAGACTTTAACAAGGCATGTCGAAGCTTAACTTTGATGCCAGGTTTTTAATGTTTGTGATTTTAATAGATATATATGTATTATTTTATTTTATTATTGATGTTTTAATTGTTAATTGAGAGCCACCCAGAGTTTGATATAAGATGGTATATAAATGTTTTGAATAAAATAAACAAATAAATGTGGTAACAAATAAATAGCCTGATTACAATGCAGGAAGGCAGTTAGTGATTTATGAATAACATGTCTAACAACAAAAATTGATGACTGAAGACTGTATACTGTTAGGGGACCAAAGATCCTACAATACGGATACTGCATTTTAAAGCCCATAACATTTTCTTTCCCCTTATCTTCTCCCGATTACATTATTAAAACTTTATTAAAAAGTTATTTAACGTAAGTCAGTATGAGTAATTTCATTGTTCCTTCTAATCTGCTTTTATCAGGAAGCGTGCATTAACCAGCCTGCCTATAATTCATTGAGCCAAATTCCCTCTGTCTGGTGGAAATTTTCACATAGTTAATGAAAAATTGTACCTATAAAATATTGTCACCACAACTCTTTATGAACCAACCTATATGTCAAGCGTGGGAAATCAGAAATCCAGGCAGTTCAAAATGAATGTAAAGGTTTATTGCACGCTTATGCTCTCTACAAGAACCTGAGCTACTAACAGCCAAAGAAAATTGTCAGTAAATAAGAATAAATGGAATTCAAGATGGGCTGGATTTAGATCTCTTGTGTGTGCAAAGGGACTCAAGACTGATGATGCATTTGACCCCTCCCTCGGGCTCAGTCTGGTCATCTCCTACATTATATTTTCACATCAAAATGCTTTTGATCAGTTTTTGGGGACGTATTATCACCTTTTATACAATCAAATAGTGAGCATTGCCAGAATTTAGATACATTTCTTGTCCTTTGTTGACCTAGCATGCAAAACCCTGCTATAGTGAGATAGGACTCAACAGTGATCTAGGGGAACACTAAAATCACCAGAACTTACAGTCCAAATTAAAGCCCAATAAATATAAGCAGGGTTGGGCTGCTGGGATTCGGGAGAAGGGGCTTTGGTCTTACCTGATACGCTCCTTCTCATGAAGTGGAGATAGCATCCAGCATTGGGTAGAGCTCTCTTGTCATCTGATTGGACTGAGTCTGTCAAAGCTAAACATCCCGCCTCCATTGCCATGGTAACCCAGCTTTTAACGAAGATGAAGCAACAGACTCTGCGTGTCGGTGCCTATGATGTCTAAGTCATGATGCAATGGTGTTAAAGGGAAATTTGGAACCAGACCGATCTGAAGGGTGGGGCTGACAGTCTTCCGGTTATAGGCCTTCATCAGGAGGTCCTGGGAGGGTAGTGGCATTATATAGGGCCGCCACAGCGGTGTCTATGGATGGAACTTCTAATGGTTGGGATAACTCCAGGCCTACATTATAAAACTTCTTGTCCACTGGGGTTGGCACGGGTCCCCAGTAGCTGGGGAACTCCACTGTTGCCTGACTACATCTACAAATAGCTTTGGCGAGGGGACCACCGCTGCCTCAGCTGTAGGTTCTGAGAACAGAAGGTCCTCAGTGTCCTCTGCTGTGTCTGCTTGTTTAACACCCATCTTTGCTGTGTTCTTGGCCTTAAATATCAGCGAGTTAAACATCCCCTGTGGAAACAAGCCGGTAAAGGCTGGCTGGGTTGGAGTCAAACCTTCATCATCAGAAAGGTCCAAGTCCCTTATATCCCCTTCCTAGGATGGAGAATGGGAATGGTCAACCAAAGAATGAGCTGGAGAAGAGGCCTCTGGGAGGGTAAAGAAGTCCCTTTGATCCATATCCAGCATAGGGACATATGAAGGGGCCCGTCTAGACAGCCTCTGGATGCATGCTTCGATGCCCTTCTTAATAGCATCCAAAATAAGAGATTGAATTTGGGGCCTGTCTAAAATCTCCTTGCCCAAGTCAGGCGAAGACCTGCTGCAGTGGGCGTGAATGTGGCCTCCGGGCTTCCCTTGTCTCCAGTTCTGACTGGTGGGGACCAGGCATGCTGAGACCCCCAAAGGAGCTCCTCTCTTAGGGGGAGACATGGCTAGGTGTGAGGATCCTCTCAGCAGCCTCACCCAATGGGACAGTCAGAGAAGTTTCCATTAGGGAATGGCTGAGGCCAGGTATAGAATCCATAGGGTGATCCTGCTGACCCTTTGAGCATAGCTTCTTTAAGGCCTTATCCTTTCTGCCCTCAAATGTCTGTGCAGACTTTGATGTTCTGGAAGTTGACCTTTTTGATTTAGTTGGGGAATTGCCCCTGCGATCTGGTGTGTAGGCGCCTGGCTGTTCAGGGTCCGACAGGGAAGCTGGAATTGCCTTTGCCCTTCTGGGATCCACATGTTGACTGTCAGAAATTTGGCGCCAAAAAAATCAACCGCCGATAATGCTTCAATACACTCAAATGGGATCGAAAATTCCCTTTGGCAAATGAAGGCTTGTCTTGCCGAGTGCTAGGTTCCAGGAACGCTTAAATGAATGCTGACTCGCCATCCGTCAGATCAAGGCTCCAGCAATGGATTGAAAGGCTATCCGTTCTGTCTGTGGGGTTCTTTCGCCAAATCAGCTGTAGAGTGCTAAACTCTGAACAGCCCAGGGAAGAACGCGGCACCAAACGCAGTTGGGAACCCCCAAAGAGTGGAATAAAGCTTCGCGCTCTGAGCCAGGCTGTTTGTCCCCTCAGTGGAGAGGAGTGGAGCTCTTGCATGCCAAGTTGTTTAGAGGGGATTTTTGGCGCGGCGATTTAGCGGGTGGTTGGGCAAACGCCGAGGCTTTAAGCCCGGCCATGTGACTGGACAGAGTGGAGCCAAGCTCTTACACATCGAGCAGTCACACTGTAAAATGCCAAAGGATGTTAATGGATCCATTGTAGGAAAGGACCTATAAGTGCAGATCTAGTTGTGGATTGGAAGCTAATTAACTCACAGTTGGTAGTAACTAAAGGTAGAGAGATAGCCGACACGACTGTCCTTGTTGAGGGCTGAGTGAAAAGCTGGGTTACCATGGTAACGGAGGCGGGATGTTCAACTTTGAGAGACTCAGTCCAATCAGCTGACAGGAGAGTTCTACCCAATGCTGGATGCTATCTCCATGATATGGAGAACTTCTAACTAAGATTCTGTGCAGTTTGGAGAACCCTCAAATCCCACTCCTGGCTGGCCCTGCCCACCCCACCCCTCCCAGGAGTCCCCATGCGGCCCATTTTGGATGCAGGTAAGTGCAAGGTGCATGGGGAGGCTCGGGAAGCAGGTGACTTCATTGTTGAAAAAGCAGCTGTTTTGGAATTTATTTTTCAAATGGACAATAAGTCTCGCCTTTCATGTCTTAAATACTTTGATTCTTATCTTTTATTAAGCTAAAAGTCACTTTTCAGTGATTGTTAATCCTTTTTGAAAATCTGCACCATTTAATGGATATTGATATTGATAGGATTGCTGGAGGTAAGCTAAGATAAGGAAGTGTGCAATATTTTTTTCTTTCTATTTTTCATGAAAAAACATAGGGGTTTTTATTTTGTCATTTCCATTAATTTGCCACTTTTATTTGATGTTGGGAATTATAATTTGCAATTTTGGATTGTTTGTTGTGGGAGGCTGAAATCTTCAAATTTTAATGGATTCTGGTTGACCAGCTGATCTACAAAAAAAACTTTATTTCAAAAAAGATTTATTCTTTGACCATTAGAGGGAGCTAAAGAATAGAAGAAGATGAAGCAACAAGGAACCTAAACCAGATAGAGATTGCAAAAATTATTTTGAAGGAGTATTTAAACAAAACAATTCACTCTATAAATTAACTATGTTCCAAAGATGTCATGAAACAGGAGCAAGAGGAACAAATTAGTTAATAATTGGAAGAAGGATGTGTAACCCAGTGATGCAACCAAGTGCAGAAAGTTACCAAACCACAGTGGCTACTGCACAAGTATTTGGCAATGTAAAGGACTTAATTATAATTTTGGAATATAAATCTGACACGAACAGGGCCTACTATGAAGATGGTTTAATTACAAACTCCCTAGTGCAACTGAAAAAAGAGTTACAAGTAACTTTACAATTCCCAACTAACAAGTTTGGAAACTCCACTTCAAAATCACATTAAAATGGACAATTTTAACATACTTGTTTTAAAAGTCATATTTCATATTTCTATTGAGAAAAAGACAAAATTATATTTATTTAATAGAATTTCAAAAGATTTTATTTTATGAGGACAAGCTGTAATGTGTGCCTTAAATTTAATAATTGGAGTTAGGATGAATTTAATTACATATGTAATTAAAAATAGTTCCAGTGCATTCTTTTGTGCTTATAAAGTGGGTTTGAGAATGGGATTTCTTTTTCTTTTTTATATATAACACTTGGGCAATTTCTAAAATTTGCAAAGTATTATTGAACGTGAATTTGAAAGTGTATATGTTAAAGTTTAAAAGATGCGTTAGAACTAATTGATTTTAGTTATAAAGATGATTTTTTTAAAAAAGGTTTAGAGTCCTAAAATTAATATAAAAGAGTTTTTTCCCTTTAAGGGAAAAGGTTAGACTAGTTAATGTATATGATGATAGTTTAGAAAGATTAAGAAGTGTAAATAGAAATATATATCATTTCCCACAACGGGTGGGGTAGATTTGATCAAGATGGTAATCAATGTAAACTCTTTTAAACAAAAAGATAGTATTTGGTCTTGTTTCTATTTGGATATGGTTTCTGGTTTTTATGCTTGAAATAGAAAAAAACCTGAAATTTAGAATTTAGTTTGAAGGTTTAATAACTGTGTAGTTACAGAACAGGCTTGTAATAATTATAGGTAATGTACAAAGTTGAGATCATAATTATATTAGTATTTTACTGTGTTGGAAAGAATCGGAGGTCAACACCTTTCTTCCCCTCTTCTCTTGAATCCTGCACTCCACTATTTAATCTTTATTTTCATTGTATTTTATGTTAGAATAAACATTAATGAAACTTTAAAAAGAAAAAAAAACATGGTAATAAACCTGTACATTTTTCTGTTTGAAAAAAGTGCACTTTTAAATCATAATAGACCCTAAGAAAATCTGACAACCACTATGCCTAAGGATGCAGATTTGTTTTTTTAACACCTCCCTCCCCTCTCTCTCTCTCCTCCTCCCTCCGTTGTAGTTTTCTATATTTTATTACTAAATACATAAATATCTCTGTCTACTTCATTTTTAATATTCTTTATTTGGTTCTAAAGTATTACTCATTCTACCCAGTCATCTGCAGATGTAATACGTGTCCCGTTATCATTGATGAAACTCAGGGTGCATTTTGCTTCAATGAGATTGCTGCTTAGCCTGTTTGCTGCTGCTTACCACACTATCCCTTTAGAATTTCAAAAGTTTAAAAATAAGATTTTTAAATTTTTTGCTAAGCACAGGGTATTGTAATTACGATGTAAATGCAGGCAGACTTTCTTTTTCCAAGTGGAGTGGGGTACCAATACTCTCATGCTGCTTTTGCTAATATACTCGTTCTATAAATATTTCAAGGAAAGCCAATTGCTTTCATAGTTTCTTTGGATGTTTTCTTTATGGTATGTGTATGTTTTTCAGAATTCTATTCATGATTGTGAACATCATGAACAGGATTCTAAAAACACCCCACATTGTCTTAGATATTAAAAATGTTCCCTAACCTGCTTAAAAACCAAGTTTTTGCAAACAGTCTTATTATGAGATTCAGTCGAGGCACAATCTTAGAATGTAGCAACAAGTGAAATACTGATTAAGTCATTCCCACCAGAAAACTAAAAGGAACAGCAATGGAACCTTTTGATTTAAGAACAAAACAGGCAAATTTAAACAGGGAAAATGAGAATCATTCCTGGGGGGGGGAAAACCATTTAGGCTATGGAAGAACAATGATGAATGAAAATATATATTGACCTTAAAGAATTTAGAGTTTGCTTATAGGTTTATTTTTTCATCAGTGTCCCAGCACTGAGATAATAATATACAATAAAATTAGCTTTCTTATAATATAGTGTATCTGGATTAATTTTTGAAAGAATAGTATGAATATGCTTGAGGTAAAAATTTGTAGCTTATTGAGCAAAATGTGGCAAAACTGATCTGTCCTGTCCTTAGGAGGGACAATAAGTACTATAAGTGCTGAAGGTATTAACAATGAAATGGAATTTTCTGAAAAAAACATGTATATCTTTGGAAGAGAAGGATAGAACAGTTCTGAATGAAAACAATTTGATTTTGTGGAATGGAATTGATAATGCATCCAGAAAATTGAAGGTGTAGAGGTTTAGTTGTAAACGAAAGGGTTCAAATGTATGCTAGAAAGTACAAATTTGTATTTTTTAGGTTGTGGTGGGTACAAATGGAAATAAATCTATAGGTGGGTGATAGTTAATGTTATGCTCCAGTGAACACGAAAGAGGGAAATATGGGAAAAACTGTACAATGAATGTCATTGTAGGTAGAGGAAGACAATCTGCCAGGTGACATGAATAGATGGATAGGAACAAGATGATAGAATATACAAAGCATCATCAGGCATTTAGAGAACAGAGACTGCTGATATCTGTTTAAAAGATTTCTTCTGCACATGTGGTAAAGAAAACACATGTTTGTAGGGCAATGGAATAGTGGTGCATACTATATTTTTCTCAGGAAAATCATTAATAGCTCAAAACAGTTGACTTCAAAATAACAGTAACGTTGACAGACATCACCACCCATTTGATAGGAGGCAGCACTAAAATAAGGAGTATGATAAAGCAAATAGGCTTGAATTATAAAATGTTTTTGTGCAACTATGAAGTTATAGGTTGATTTCTGGATGTATTATGAGCAGTACATATAGGAATAAAGCTCGAGACAGAATACATGAAATGCTTAGTTCAGCCATTGAATGTGATGAAAACAAGGATGGTTATCAAAGATTTAAAAATCATAGACAAGTGTAGCGAATAGTAATTTAATCTAGTTCAGTTGTTCTTTTCTTTTTCTTATCCTATGCCTTTAGCTTACTTCTCCTTATGCCTTTTCTGTTGTTGTTGCTTTCCCCCCAAGGTAATAGGTATGTATGTATGAATTCTTACTATGCCACTGCAATGTGAACTAAATTTCTCAAAAACTATAGCATGATAAAACGAGTTGAGCTAAATTGTAATTCAATACCACAAAGCAAGTGCTAACATTTTAAACAGCATTGCCACGAGAGCCTGTTTGATATAATATACATAATAATCTACCTAATAGCATAATTAATATGGGTTACATTTTATGCAGTGCATCTGATGAGAAATAAATGTTCTTTTGGAAGTTCCAATGCTGTCCCTGTTTCATAAGATTGACTAAATTGACTATGGAACAGTGGTGGGTTGATACCGGTTCGGGCAAACCGGTAGCGGCGGCAGCAGGAGGCTCCGGCCACCCGCCTGGATGTCATCACAGATGCTCTGCGCATGCGCAGAAGTGGCGCACGCACATCTCCAAACCGGTAGCAAAGGTAAATGAAACCCACCACTGCTATGGAGGAATAACTGTGCAAATGATATTTTTGAGATCACGAGGACTTTTGATAGTCCTTACTGGGAGATTACTATTTTCAGCAAAATACAGTGTAATCCTGCCTTATTCCATTCTTCAGCAAATCAATTTAATCTTAAAACACCAATCCACAAATGCTGTGAATCCAGCAATCCCATTCCAGTTTGTTTAAGGACTGATACTGGCTTCATTCCAAGTGTGTACGATTTTAAAGGGTTATACCCCAAGCGATTTGACTTATAGGATTCTTTTAAAGCAATGCTCCTTAGCTAAACACATCTTCAGAGTGTTCAAATCATAAGCGCAAGTTTCCTGCAATGTTTACCCAGTTGTCTTACTCCCACAGGGTGTTGTTAGACTATTGCTGCAGGCAACAAAAAGCTATCTTTAAGCTATCTTTTAAAAAGTAAATTAATGCTTCAAAGTCTCATAGGTTTTCTCAGTACTTCACAGACACTGAGATTCTTTCTTATGGTATAATACTAAAAGAAGCCTAAAATCTATTTCATGGCTGACAATATATCAAATGGAACTATAGAAAGGGGAGGGGGGAATACAAAGATAAGATGAAGAATAAACAATGTCTTTACACTTCATTCAATGATAGGCAAGTTAAAGCAAATGTTATCTACAGTTAATTCTACTAAAAAGCAATTTAAAAACGGCAGAGTTTGAAATGATTTTGGGGCCACAAAACCCAAACTCTGTGCATTTCAAATTTAGGACAGGGGAATCACAAAACAATCACGTTTTAGGAAAGAAAAAAGGTTCCCAAAATGCTTGATTGTGGCCAATGACACTATATATTGCTTGGTACTTTGATTTGATACAAGAGTGAGGCTTGCATATATTTACCCCTATTTACTTTGCAGAACATTACAAAGTATACACACATATTCTTTATTTCACCTGACATCTTATGTATTGTTGTAATAATCACATACTCGATCCACTTGGAATAACAAATAATAGTTAACAAAGGAAAAATAGTACATATCAGAGTAAGTTATATTTGGAACAATAAAAGCTTACTATTGGGAAGAAGCTTTTTAGATAATGCTGTAAAACAATTGTCAACTTGCCTGTTTCCCGTTGAAATAAAATACCAACCTCAAAGTGATTAGATAGTTGTCATCAATAAAGTTACCACTTTAAACTTGCTTCAAAATGCAAGTTTGCCATTGCCATGTACTGTTTAAAAAGATGCATTTCATTCCAAGCATAATTGTGCTTGAGTATAGCTGTGTTTATGTTCTCCAATAATTGGAAATTACTGCAAATATAGCCATATTTGACATTCCTGCTAGCAACCATATTAGCTGAGAATTATTCATAATTGCCCTATAGTCTAATCCATGGATTTCAAACTCACCGCGTCACGTTGTCATCACGTGACGTTTTCCCCATTCATGGAGCTGGGGTGGTCGTGGCCTGCATGTGATTCATTTGGCCCGCAGGCCTCCAATTTGACACCCCTGGTCTAATCCCTTCCACCTCTGATAAATGTATGAGAGCATCTTGGCTAAATCTCTAAACAGGAAAAAATTTCTTCCTGAGGTTAAACTTAAATGGAGGAGTTTGCTGCTGGAGGATTAAGTTCTTTTGAAACCCCCTGAGAGAAACCACACAGGAGTGAACACCTAACACCCCAGCCAGTTGTCCATTTCAAGCATAAGACTAAGGACTTGCCTGAACTATTCACCAAATTCTGAGGGAAAACCTCAAGCTTTCTCTGAACCCTTTGTAATCCATCAATTGCTTGGGGGTGGGCAGATCAAATGGGTCCTGCCTCCCTGCAGAGAGGAATGACCTTATGAGTCAAAGGGGGAGGAGGGAGTGATCTATCCATGACAATGGGCTGGTGTTCATGTTCTCCACTGGCAGATCACATCTCAACCGATTAAAAATTATCAGGATAAAGATTATGTTTTATGCAAAACAATGATAATTCTAGGCTTGTGGATATTTGTAGATTTCCAGTAAGGAGTACCCGAAACTTTATTCCTTCCATCACCACAGTCTGTTGTCAGGAGAAACTCATGGACTGATGTCTGTCATACTGCAATACCACCTCTATACACAACTAAACAGTGTACAAGAGTTTACACTTTCCTAAAAATTAACTGGCCGAAGAGGAGCAACTGAAGTTCACATATACTTCAAATTGTCAGTCAAAGCTACTCACTTCAGTCCCTATTACCCTATTGAACTACATGCTTTTGAGGCACCAGCTCTGACAACGAGAACAGTGAGAAGTCAAAAAGATGTCAAAAACACTAGCAAAGTGTAGGAACGTTCTGTATCAAGTCTTTATCAGTAACAATAGCAATTACATTGCACCTTCTGGAGATACCCTTTTACTTCATAGGTGATTTAAAACAACAGGTGCTGCATATCAAAACAAACTAGCAGGCCACAAGAGGACAGCTTGAAAGTATAACTTTGGAAAGTTCAGGAAAACTTGTACATTTATAAATTAATGCTTTAATTTTCTCAGTTTAAGTAGTGTGAATCTTTATAGATTTCAAGCAATACTCATTAATAACTAACAAAGGCATAATAGCTGAAGGTACATGGAATTCACAAGTAGTACACATGTAATTAAAGCCATCTGCTTTGAGATACATTTCTATTACAACTCATAGGTAAAAATTGTTTTAAAATTGTAAACTAGCCCAAATAATACCAACAAGTTACTAAAACAAAGCATGGAATACAGATGTGGAAAGTATCAGCTACAAAATAAATAACAGAAAAAGAAATAAAATAATTAGTTTCTTACTTCACCTACTACAATCAATTCCCAATGAAGAGTTGCAAGAAATAAAAAATTAAAAAAATTTTTTTTTTAAGCCATGGTGTAAGTGAAACCAAAGGAACAAAAATTGAAACTGGAATATATCCCAAAAGGCTTTTTATTCAAAATCTGCTAGTGTTATAAACACACTTTCAGTTGATTTCAAGAACTAATGAAGCAATGCAGAAATACTCTAGAGAAATTTAGAAGTCAAAAATCTCTAGGACCAGTTGGATGTTATTACAGGGTATTATAGCTAAAATATTCTTGGCTCGTACCAGAAATTCTGATAAAATTCAGTTGAAATAAATACCTTACTATAAAATTAGCAACATCTTTGTTTTATGTGAAAGGTAATACAAATATATTTTTTAATATGTTGAATATCTATCCAATATGAACCATTTAATATTTTTCACCTTCATTTCAAATATTCAATTCAATGTGGATTAAATTCAGAAGTACTCACTGAGTTCTACAGGACTTTAGCTTAAATAAAAGGGTAAATGCTGACTCAAATGTCAATAATTCAATAACAACTGTTTATATTATTGTCACTATTAACACCTGTAAAACTGGACTGCCTGCAATTTATCCTGCATATTTCTGAATTAGTGTTATATGAAAGAAGATTCATTAAGACTCAAAAGAAATTAGATTAATCGAGACATAATTCCTAATAAATAACAATCCCCATTAAATATATCTTCTCATTGTTCCTATCACCCATCTCCTCCTAATTACGACTGCAGGACGTATTGATATTGTCTCCTGATTGCTTATTTGTACCCTATGACTATTATTACGTGTTGCACCTTATCATTCTTGACAAATGTATCTTGTCCTTTTATGTTCACTGAGAGCACATGCACCAAAGACAAATTCTTTGTGTGTCCAATCACACTTGGCCAATAAAGAATTCTATTCTATTCTATTCTATTCTATTCTATTCTATTCTATTCTATTCTATTCTATGAACAAGCATGCAGAGAAAGCCCAAAGAGAGACAAGGTTGCTTTAATGAATTATGGAGATATCTGAATATCCTGTGATGTGTTTTAAAACATCACAGTTAAAAAGATTTGCAGAACTTTAGACTTCATGATTCTATGTGGGTCTGTTACAAAAGCTGACTGAGTCAGAGGTTTAAGGAAATTGATATGTATAGGACTGCAATAACCAAACTGACCACATCAATTCACTAAATGGCAAGGCTATACAGGTAGTCCTCGGCTTATGACCACAAATGAGTCCAACTCATTATTGAATGAAACATTTGTTAAGTGAATTTTGTGTCATTTTATAACTTTTCTTGTCACAGTTCTTAAGTGAATCACTGCAATTGATAAGTTAGTAACCCGATTGTTAAGTGAATCTGGCTTCCCCATTAACTTTGCTTGTCCAAATGTTGCAAAAGGTGATCACATGACCTCGGGACACTGCAACTGTCATAAGTATGAACCATCTGCCAAGCATCTGAATTTTGATCATATGACCATGGGGATGCTGCGCCAGTCATAAGTGTGGAAAATGGTAATAAGTCACTTTTTTTCAGTGCAGTGCCGTTGTAACTTTGAACAGTCATTAAATGAACTGTTGTAAATCAAGAACTATCCGTAGTCTGAAAAACTACATACAAAATTAATGCTATTTCAGAGGGCATGTATACTAGTTAATAGCAGGAGTGCCTGGTTTTTTTTTCAATTACCAGTTTTATGGGACTCAGTGTATTCTTGTGTCTAGTTGTCTTGGTTTGCAGTACTCTATAGCGTCATTTTGAGGGTAGGAGTTGAAACAATCTATGTCCAGGATGCGAGGGGTCAGTAAATATTTTCACAGCCCTCTTTTTGACTCGTGCAGTGTAGAGGTCTTCAATGGAAGGCAGGTTGGCAGCAATTATTTTTTCTGCAGTTCTGATTATTCTCTGAAGTCTGAATCTGTCTTGTTGGGTTGCAGAACCAAACCAGACAGTTATGGAGGCGCAGATGACAGACTCAATAATTCCTCTGTAGAACTGGATCAGCAGCTCCTTGGGCAGTTTGAGCTTCCTGAGTTGGATCCAGTGATCTCTCAGCCATTGAGCAAGGAAGGTGGAATCTACTCACATCTATCCACAAACCTTTGCCTCTTTCCTTTCCTTTCCCACATCCCATTGTATTTTTATTTCTGGAATAAAATCATCAACAGATGATAAAATGGAAACATCAGTATTTCCATCTTTCCTGGCGTCCTAATCTAGTTTTGTTTTGTTTTGTTTTAACGTTGGCCCCTTATAATTCGTCTTTTCATTGAGGAGGAACAAACCAACCAGCCAGAGATCAAACACAAAAGATGTGAGACTTGAAGAAGACTGTAAAGATTTGATTTGAGAAGCCTCGTAGCAAGGAGCCAGGATCTTCTAGGCTGTGGGTCTGTTTCTATTTATTCAACCACCGAGATCAATAGCATTTTTTTTTCATAAAAGCGCACAAAAGAGGAAAGACTGTAGCCTATAACAAAAACCCTTTCATAATCAATATTATCGAAAAGATATTAGGTTTTTGTAAAAACAAAAAAGAGATCATGGTAGAAAGTGAGGAGGGGGTGGTGGGGTGGGGAAGAGAACCCACCAGAAGCGAGACAGCACACAAAGGTTTACTTCAGAGGACTACAAAATATTGGACTAAAAATAACATTAAAGATGAAATTTGCAATGAATCTCAAGCTGCCGTATTCCCCATGGCTGAGTCTGCCAAAGGCACTGTTGGTTTCCTCTGTTCTTTTCTGTCTTTATTTAAATATTTTATACAGTTGTCTGTGTTCATGTGTAGTGCGAGCTGTCATTTATATTTCAAGTCCACTCTAAAATGGATCTTCGCCTACAGCAAGCTGTGCACAGCAGTTGAGTGTTTCTGAACTAGGGGGCTACACCGAAGCAGGGAGGACAAATGATGGCTGGTATTTAAAGTCGTTTTTGTGTACTTACAGTTGGCTGTCATGTCTTCTGCTCTGAAACGGATTCCGTGACTTTTGTGATCTGATGAAAAGATGGGATGAGAGGCAGATTTCCATTTATTGGAAATCCATTTAGTACGGTTGATATACAGGCATGCATATGTACATACATACCAGAGGTGGGTTCCGACTGATTCTATATAGAAACGGTAGTAGCTTGGCAATGACATCACAGAGCCGGTCCTGTCATTGGCTCCATGGGCACCGCCATGTTGGATTTTGCTTCTGCACATGCGCCACCATCTTGGATTTTGCTTCTGCGCATGCAGAAGTATAAACAGGAAGGAAGGAAGTACAAATAAATGGGGGACAGTAAGACAGGGACGGTAGGCACACTGGTGCGCTTATGCACGCCCCCTTTACGGACTTCTTAGCAGTGGGGCGAGGTCCATGGTAGACAGTTTGAGGTTGAAGCTGTGCGGGTTTGAGGCTGTAACAAGGGAGTTGGGTAGGGCATTCCAGTTGCTGACCACTCTCTTGGTGGTCAGAAAAAGTCATATTTTCTGCAATCGGGTTTGGAGTGGTTTACTTTGAGTTTGTATCGATTGTTTGCAGGTGTATTACTGTGGTTGAAGCTGAAGGAGTCGTTGACAGGTTAGGGTTAGGGTTTTGTTAAAAATTCTGTTAAAACTTGGTGCCACTGTATTTCTTTGTATACTTGTGGGAGGAATAGAGGGGTTGTATCAAGGGTGGGTTCTAACTTGCCTCGCCGCCAATTCGCTGCCTCCAGCACCATGCAGGTGCGCCACATGGGCGCGCAGATGCGCAGTAGAAAAAAAGCCAAAAAATCCCCCTCCCCAAAAAGTCTGAAAACAAGATGGTGATGCATGCACAGTGCCGGAAACATGCAGAAGAAGAAAAACTGGAAAAAATTCAAAACATTTTTTCCCCAAAAAATAAATAAATTCCCCCAAAAAGATGGCAGAGTCCATGGACCAGAACCAGCTCTGTGACGTCATCAGCAGCCTACTACCTACTCGGTAGAACCGGTCCGAACCTCTGGGTTGTATCATTAGCAAAATTAGGAAGCTCTGTTTTAAAGCATCCTGGCTGCGAGCAAAACGATAGAAAAGAAAAGGTTTTGCGTTTGATACTTTTTTTTTTATCCATTGCTTTTCTTCTTGGATCAGAATTCTTCAAGCAACCGAAGGTTAAATCACTTTGCTTTCTCTGGGTAACTTCATTGCAACATTCGGCAAGAATGGGAGCTTCTAGCCATCGGAACTGTTGTGTTACCATCTCTGTGTCACTAAAAACAGATAGCTAACGATCTCCAACATACTGCAATTGTTCTATCATTTGCAAAAGACCAACCCCCTCCCTTCCCAATAAGCAGTCAAAACTAGATATAATATGACATTCCACGACGGTTAATTTACACACTTTAATATGTTTCTGCTAGATTACTCCCCCCTCCCCCCCAGTGGGACATAACCCTCCTGGTCACAATCTTTTCTTTCACTAATCTTCTTTGTATCTGTTCACTGACCCTGGAGGAGGTACTTAGCTTGTGACCTTATTTTGGTTAATAAAATTCAGTCTGTCTGACCATCATTCACCTCCACCAACTAGAGGGAGATTATTGTTTGATCAGAAGTCTTAAGAACACAGCTTCCTTTTCTGGATAGGTGAGGGGATGAGCACACCTGTTTCTTTTACCCTTGAGCTTATTTCCCAGAGAAAAACAAAAACAGTAATCAGCGATAGGAATACAAAATAAGGGAGACGCCGTATGATTTACAAGCTGCATTAAACACCCGCCCAATGCCACCAGCATCCTGTAGGGATTTATATTGCCCAGAAATGCCACCAAAATGGATAATTTCCAATAATAATCGACAGACAAACCAAAAGCCTACATCGGCATTTCTTGCTCATTTCCAGAGCTGTGGAGCAAAATAATCAAGACGTAAATTAAAATGTAGAGATTGAATCTGCGTTTAAAAAAAAAAAAAAGTTGCATAGTTAATATCGTTCACTTGTTGAGGAGGCTGTTTGTATCATCTGTGTATAGTCTCTGATTCAAATAACACACTTGGGATAATCCCCTCCTTTCTCCAAAATAAACAATTTATCTGTGTATTCAGTCAAGGGAGGTTGTTCTTTTAATTAAATCCTCTCATCATATTATTGCTGAGATGGCTGTAATAATTTTAATTGGTTAATTAATTGATGTGCTAATTGGCTAGTTCATCTAGTTAATCAACTGGGTGTTTTTTTTTAAAAAAAAATCAACTTTTCAAACTTCAGCTGTTTGACGACACTTATCTCAGTGGGATATATCGAGGCTCAAATTAATGTAATTAAAAGATACCACTGCAAAATTCTTGTTTTTCAAACCAACATAAACAGTGTTTATCTACCTCCAAATGCTTTTCCCCCTCAGCCTTTAGAAACACACATATCTACATATAAACTTTTAAAAATTATGAACTTGAGATACAAACCAAATGAACTAATGACCAACATAAGGCATGGCAGGGTCGCAGTGGCTCAGTGGCTAAGATGCTGAGCTTGTCAATCAGAAAGGTCAGCAGTTCCGTGGCTTCCCCATTGACTTTGCTTGTCAGAAGATTGCAAAAGATGATCACGTGATCCCGGGACATTGCAACCGTCATAAATACAAGCCAGTTGCCAAGCGCCTGAATTTTTTTTTGGGTCAAAAGTTTTTTATTTTCCATAAAATTGATTTCCACATTTCATTTTTACATATACATTTTACATATCATAATACAATCCTTTTATCACAATATCTTACCCCCCCTTATATCATTTTCATTTCTTTATATCTTTTAAATCCCCAGGTCTCTTTTATACCATCCCCACTTTCCAAAGTTTTGCAGCCCTTCTATCCCTCTTCTCTACCTCCCTCCTTCCCGCTTTCTCCCTTCCCTTTCCTTCTACCCCTCCTCCTTAAACTCCTCCCTTCCCTTACTTCCCTCTCCTCTCCTCTTCCTTTCTTAGATGTGTGGACTTCAAGTCCAAGAATTCCCCAGCCAGTATGAGAAACATAATACTAATACTAATCTTTCAGTGCTTCGTAGGTCATTACTCTGTTATATTCCTCTCTGGCAAAAAAACTAGGAGTATGGTAGCATCTTTTCTGAGTTTATTAAAACTGCATATGCTTTTGGGAGTTGTAGCTTGTTTTATCAGATGGATGGAATGGCTAAATCAATTTAAGATTTATATTGGGACGAAGTATGGGGAGAAAAGGAGGTGAAGAGAAGTTGACAGATTAGGTGAAACCTGACTCAAAAACAGCAACTGTGAAAAAGATCTTGGAGTCCTAGTGGAGAGTAACTTAAATATGAACCAGCAATATGTGACAGTTGCCAAAAAAGCCAATACAATCCTTGGTTGTTTAAACAGAGGCACAGAATCAAAATCATGTGAAGTATTAGTACCACTTTAAACAAGCTTAGTAAGACCACACCTGGAATACTGCATCCAGTTTTGATCACAACATTACATAAAAGATGTTGAGACTTTGGAAAAAGTGCAGAGAAGAGCAGGTAGGATGACTAAAGGCCTCGAGACTAAAACGTATAAAGAATAGTTGTAGGAACAGGTTATGGCTGATTTAGAGAAAAGAAGGACTAGGGGTGACATGATAGCAGATTTACAGTATCTTAGGGGCTTCCACAAAGAAGGGGTAAACTTATTTTCCAAAGCCCCAGAAGGCAAGACAAGAAACAATGGATGGAAACTAATCAAGGAGAGAAGCAACCTGGAATTAAGGAGAAATTTCCT